>CAUHTR010007461.1:12611-56795 GCA_959609185.1 Schmidtea polychroa | reverse complement strand
AAAAAGTAATGGTTGAAATGTTGACAAAATAGTATATTGCCAATATTCTATTTCTGGTAATGCAGTATTCCTTTTTGTCGTGGCTGCTCATCGCATGTGAACCATATGCAATGACATGTATGTCCTTTCATCCTTTTGCGAAAAACTGCTCCAATAGTATCGAAGCTCGCGTCTGTGTCTAATATAATTCTTTCTGAAATCTGGAAAATACCAATAATGGGGCGGTTATCAATGATTCTTTCATTTCCCTGAAAGCATTTTCACACATCTCTGCATTTATTTTCTCATGTTTTTTCCGACATATGCTTTCTAGTGCTCTTGCCTTCTTCTGCATAGTCTTTATGACCGTCGATAATAGTTACAGATACCCAGAAAGCTCCTCAGATTCTTCACACATTTGCGTTTTTGAAATGATTGTATTGCTTTCTATCTTAGGATTATCTGTTTGGATGCCGTCTTTATTTATTATGTGTCAGAAACTCATCTTTTCTAATATTTGACATTTTCGGGGTTCAATCTTAGTCCTGCTGTTGCGATCTTCCCTAGGACTTTTCCAAAGATGTTATAATGGCTTCTTCTGTCTTTGGAATATTAGGATGTCGTCTAAATATACCATCACTCCATCGTTCCACAAATCTTTCAATACTTCGTCATTAATGCTCTGAAATGTCCTGGTGCCGGCAATACCGAACTGCATTACGTTAAAACAGAACTGTCCTTTTGTGAGAATGCTGTTTTCTCTCTGAGATTCTTTTCTAAATTTCCACTTGGTAATAAGCATTTCCCAAGGTCGATTGAGCTAAAATAAATTCTGGAATCCATGTAGGATGTCTAAAATTTCCTCTACATTTGGCATTTGGAAATGCTTGTCTTCTGCTTATCCTTGTTTAACTGTCTGAAGTCTAGACAAAGCCTGATGTCTTTTTTCTCTTTCTCCATACACAAACTAAAGGTGTGTTCCACGGTGAATTACAATGCCTAATATTCCGTGTTTCTAGATTTTTTATTGCTTCCTCAATCGTTTTCCAAAATTCTGGCTGACGTCTCGGTTTAATCATTATTGGCTCTCCTTTCGTGATGATCTTATGTTTTATCGAGATTGGGTACACCAATGTCCCATTTATCTGCCATAAAAACATTCTTGTTTGCCTGAAATATGTCTAGCAGTCTCTTATTCGGTAACTTTAAAACGTCGATGGCATGACGTAATCTTTCTTCATCTGTTATAATCCGCCCAAATATAGCTCTATTGGCAATGAAATCACTACGTTTTCCATGTTCTTCTAGTATACATTCAATTCTATACCCAAATAACCTTGTATCTACTCCTCCAATAATTTATGGTATTAAATTCTTTGACATATAATGAATGTTAACATTTCTTTCAATACCTAGCCCATTTTAACATTGATGTTTATTTTACCCATAGTTTCTAATCTACTGTTGTTTGCACATCTTAGCGATTCCCTTGTTTCTAATATTTCGATATTTTCTAATCGATCAATTACAGATTTAGCCATCACATTAATTCGCGCTCCTGTATCCAATAAACAATCTACTTTCCGCCCTTGGATATCCAGTGTTGTACTCGGTCTACCTTGCATTATATTATATGTTATTACTGGACTTTTTTGTTCTTCTACTGACAAAATATTCTGCTCTCTAGTATCTTCTACAATTTCATTAATACACACGTCTCCATTTTTCTTGAGGAATTTGTAAATTTTCTCTATAGTTCTTTCCTCGTGTTTTACTAATTCATTTACTTTACACTCCTCTTTAAATTTTTTCTGAATTTCCTTATCATTCGACTTTTTAATTTCTACACTACTATTATTATTAATATCACGTTCAAAAACACTACAATCTTTATCAATCATACAATCATCATACATACTTAAATTACACATACCGTTAGCATTCATTCTTTGGTTGAAATCAATATTACTTAGTAAATTGCTCCGATCAATGTCCCGTTTGACGGAGCGTGCTCGTTTGGGTCATTCTCCCTGTTATACTCGTCTGGCTGGCTTGACTGTTTTGTATTCATCATCTCATCATCAGACTCGATAGCTGCAATATCTTTTCTGTTATATTGTTGGTTTCCCCATTGTCTTTGATGTACGTTCCTTGATTGATACATATCTTCCCTTTGTTGATAGGTATTTCTTTGAATTCTTCCTCCTGACATCTTCCTTTGGTCTCGATCTCTTCCTTGATTTCGTCTTTCCATATTTGTGTAGCACTCTCTTTCTTTGTGTCCTCGTGCATTGCATCTATGACATTTGATTGTTGGGCATTCTCTTCGTATGTGACCTTCAACACCACATGCATAACATTGAAATCTTCTTTTAATATTACATTCTCTGCTACTGTGTCCCGGTTTTTGACACGTCCAGCATTCTATCACTTTAACTCTTGTCTCTGGTTTCCATTCGTTGATTTCTCTCTTCGTGGCTCCAACTTGTACTACATCTCTATAAGTTCTTCCCCCAGTTGTAGGTCGTATTGATCTCACCGTGTTTACTTGTTCAATAACCTTGTTAACTTTTTCTATCTTCTTTATAGTTTCTTTAATTTGTTCAGCCGTTTTGAGATCTTTCATTTCGATTTCTTTCCTGACTTCTTTATCTCTTACACAATGTGTCAATAAACATTTCTGAATTTCTTCCTCATTCCAAGTGTGTGAGGCCAATTTTTAGTCATTTTTGATATTTTCTCTATAAATATTTCCGCTGATTCGTTACCTTGCTCGTAGTTCAAGGCTTCTCTTAAGTCATCAATCAATGACGTTGGTCGATGAAAAGCTGCTCTTAATTTCTGTTCAACGGTTTTACCTTCTGCGGTTTCATATTCTTCAATCAAAGTCCTGTCCAGAAGTGTAATAACTAGTACCATTTGGGTCTTCACTGGTGTCTTCGTTATTTCAAAGAACCTCTGACATTCTTTGATAAATAATTCGAGGTCATCTCCTCTGTGGAATTTTTCTGGAAGTAATCTTCCAATAAGCAGATCCGTTGGAATGGTCGCCATGTTAGAAGCTATAACATTTAATTCTTCGGTCATAAAAATAAATTACTAAGACTATTAAATCCAAAATTATATTTCATTAAATCTGATTATATAAACAAATATTCTTGGGACATTTTCTAAATTTTAATTTCAACCAAATATCAACATACCATCGCATTCATACTTGAATTTCAATTTTATTAAAAATTATTTTATTTTAAAATTTCAATTATCATTTCAATTTTAATATCTTAAAATAATTTAAGTTTCAATTAAAACTTTACAAATTTTAATCATGAACTAATTTAATTTAGTATTTTAATTTTAACTCCTCACAATTATTACTATATTTTTATTATTTATATTATTATTATTTACTATATTTTTTATTTTTTATTTATAATTTTTTTAATTATTATTTATGATTATTTATTATTTATAATTTTTTTTAATTATTATTATTTATTAATATGTATTATTTACTATATTTTTTATTTATTATTTATATTTATTTTTAATTTTTATTATTTTTGCTCTCCATAGATTTCAAAAAAATTTTAAAATTTAGCATTGGTCCAATGGATTTATAAAATGCTCTAAGAACACCCATCGGTGCTCTAAATCGCCATCATCCTAGCAACCTCTTTCATCCTGGAAAACAGCTAAAATGCACTCAATTGAAAGTTTTAAATAATTATAAAGTGATTATAAATTCTCGCTCATTAGTTCAATTAAACAAAAACCAATTTTGAAAATTAAACCTCTTTTCGACACAGATATTTTTGACAGTCAAATGTTTATTTCCATTAGCAAATTATTATATTGAATGAAATCGCAAAAATATCGAGTATAAGAGAAACAGGTAGAAAATAAAGAATAATGAATATGGAGAAGATTGATGGATATTTTCCTCGTCTCTGCCTCCTGTTTTGTAGACAATGCAGCTGATTAATCAATTCTCCAGGCTTTCTTGATAATGAAAACTAGTGACACATTCGTTCGCCTGAATTAGGAGCACTTGATGATTTACTGCTTTATAACCAATCACAATTCAGGGAATTATTTTTACCTGCATTACAACATTTAGAAATACAAATGGAGTTTATTAGTGCGCACTTGCTTCATTTCCTATTTTGACGTAACACATGCTGTTATTAGAATTTATTTTTAATTAGTACTCGTCATAAGATGCTTTATCTGAGGCCTGAGGAAAAATAAATAATAAAAATGATAATTAAATAATAAATAATAATAATAATAATAATAATAATAATAATAATAATAATAATAATAATAATAATAAAATAATAATAATAATAAAATAATAATAATAATAATAAAATAATTATAATAAATAATAATAATAAATAATAAAGTAATAATATTAAGAAATAATAAAATAATAATAATAATAAAATAAAAATAATAATAATAATAATAATAATAATAATAATAATAATAATAATAATAATAATAAGAAGAAGAAGAAGAAGAATAAAAATAATAATAATATTATGATTATAATTTTTTATACGCCATGTCTACAAGTTTACAGATTTTCTGTGACCAAGCTAATAAGCAAATGATGCGATTTCCAGTGTATCTGGGAAAGTCAGCAATAAAGCTGAATATTGTATACTTACCTGTTGCGAAGAGAACTGATCAGCATAATACTGATGAGAGCCAAAGGCTCGAAACTTGTCTACTATTGGGATTTGTAGTCCAATACAGAAACCATACAACTTAGTCCAGTTTCATCAGATGTTTTAAATCTGTTTAGTATTATAATTCTTCTTTGTTTTTTGAAGTTCGAGTATTTCAGGAACGTACCCAGGAAATATTCAAATGTTTATTAAACGTTTTATTACATATAAAATAAAGAAACTATTAACTCGAAACTAACAAAAGTAAATGTGTCAAATACGGAGAAGTATAGATGGTTTGCGCGCGTTGCCGAGCACAACGATACATGTAATCGGGCCGGTTAAACGTGCACTCGTCTATGTACTTTATTGTGCCGAAAAGACCAACAAACTACGGGATTAGCTAGCGCTACCATAGTTGTACTGTATTGGATTTGAAAATACTAAACTACAAATATACATTGTTTTTTTATTCTCATACAATTCTCATAACAAAACCAAAATAAAGGTTTTATTAAAATATTTCATCCCTAATTTATGTTTGATAATCTATAATTTATTTTATGGAGGTGAGAGAGCAAATGCCCCTTATGTACCTCCCCTCTAACCACGTCACTGGAGTATATAATAGTTTTTCTTCGCGAGTGGTCCAAATATGATTTCCACACGGTTTTTTCCAATGTTAATGGTAATATATTTACACATTTGAAGTAGTAAAACCTTTGAAAATTATTGGAAAATTTATGGTAAAGATCGTTATGTAATGTGACAGATGCTTTATTGGAGACATATTAATGAATTATCCGCTTGCGCATAAAAAATATGAAATATCGGTATAATTTAATTGAAATGAAAAGAGAATAGTTATTCATTTATTTGGGTTATAAATGATTATTATTATATTCTGAATGGATTTGAAAATATCTATGATATCATAAACTATTTCGCCGCTAAAGATAGGAAAATCTAAAAGGAATTTCAAATATATTAAAAGATTTTATATGGAACAAGGCTCCAGCAAATTATTTGATTCATAATATTTATTTTGACTTTCGAATAATTCTTACTAACTTTTCCATTTACTGGTCATTTTATAGCTTATTTATTAAAATGTTACGGGTTTCATACAACCAAAATTTTATTCTAAATATTAAATAAACAATATTTTAAAGAAAATTATTTTAGGACTTACAAATTCTCTTTCCAATGCACCTTTCTCGCCTACCAATGTTGATTGGCTTGGGCAAGAGTTGTATGTCAAGGTATGTATTTAATATTATTATTATAAAAATAAATAATGCTTAATAATAATAAAAATAATTAATAAAATTGTTGATAATAATTTATTAATAATAAATAATAACAATAATAACAATAATACTAATAATAAAAAAAAAATAATAATAATAATAATAATAATAATAATAATAATCTTGATAATCTGATATTAAATGTATCTGAGAAAAATGCCGAAAAATATTGAATGAATCTTGAATCAAAAATAAAACAAAATATTCAATAAATGATGTAAAATGATGTGTAAAGTTCAATGTGATATTTTAATTTGAATCAACTTGAGAATGAATTTATTTGTTAAATTCCAAATAATCATTTGTATTTATTTAATTTTTCATCCTATTTCTTTCAAAAGTAAAATTGGAATAAGTGAGCAACATTTGGATTGTATGTTGTAAATTGAACTCATTTCAAGTTGATTGGTTAAATGATCATTGACCGATATCTAATACGACATTTAACAATGTTAACCTCTTCAGAAGAGCGTGGTATTTGTGATGTCGCCATCTTTTCCGTTATCATCCACCTCAAAGCCTGGATGACTGCACCACTGGCTGTAGAAGCACCTCTGAATGACTTCAAGCTTATGGCACAACTTTTGAACTATCCGCATGCGGCTATTTCTGCTGCAACCAGCAAGAAGCTTGGTCTACATTTGTGGTATCTGTCCGAGGAGCTCGTTGGTCTGGCCCTGTTTGACTCCAGATTATCGCATGACTCAAAGAGACTGATGATTGCCGCGATGGACGAAGAAGCTCCGGATCATCCATCGAAGCATAAAGTCTGATGCATTCCTGGGAAAACTCGGCTTGGAGCAGTTCTGTACCTCAAACTCCAAGAAACTGTTCCAGTTGCTTGATCTACCCGAAGCACTGCTCGACAAGGATCCATCAGACTGGGAACAGGATGAGTCGTACACACGAGCACTGGACATTGTCAAGAGCTTGGCGGTTGTCAACGACAGAGCCGAGCGTGGAGTAGCTCTCATTCAAGACTATAACAAGAAATTGACCAAGAATGAAGATCAACTCCAGTTTCTTCTTCAAATTGTGAATGAACACAGGCGACAGTTCCCTGACTGTACCAAACGAATCCTAGCGAATTGTGCTAGTACTGGTGAGCAATTGGACACTGCGAATAGTGCGAAATAACAGTAACACAGATGAACATTGAACAGCTGGCAGAGACATAATTCTTAACATGTGCACTGTGCAGTTGGAGTTATTTCTGAATCAGTGATCTATATAGTAAACTGAACTTTTACAAGCTGTTGTGTGTGAAATAAAAACATTCACGATCCATTTCACCGCAATAATGGTGAGGAATAATCATTTCAGCTCTACGAATTTCATCTTGACAATATTCTATATCAAGATCGTATCTCTTGTCAGTAGCGACTCGGACATTTTGACTATGCTGAGCAATGTTCAATTGAACAGAATTTTCACGTTCAGGCTGTCGATTTTCAATCATTTGCAATTCTGAAGACCTTTGAATTTGACGACGCACTGTTTCAGCAGCAAGCCTCTGTTCTGGAGTTTCAGCTGCACGTCGATTCATCACATTTTCTCTAGTAGCACTTCGCCTTCTTTCACGTTGTTTTTCAATTTGGTTGTTTTCCTCCATTTTTGATTATTTTGTCGAAAGGACCAATAAAATGTTAAAAACAAAATTTGAAAACACTAAATTTAAATTTTACAGTTAAATTATAAACTTTGACAATTAAAGTTTTAAATTCAGTTAAAGTATACAGTCACTAATAAAACTTTTAGACAACAATAAAATAATAATAAAATGTATATTATATCTAGGTCGTATGCTGTATTGCAACATGGTATGCTAGAATAACATTTATGTATTTTATTAGAGAATGCATACATTGTCTAAGTTTATACTTTAACTGTAATATATATTTTAAACATTAAAATGAAATTAATAATAGAAATAAAAGAATAATTTAATAATTTATTGAACGTAATAGTATGTAATTTAATATTGATCGTTAATTAATCAATTCTTTATTAATTTATATTTAGTGTTACTACAAGTTTGAATTTATTATCACACTAATGTATTTCCTAGAAAATACAACCAAATCTTATATTATTTTACGTAACGTGTCTGAATGTCAAAAGTGAGATATTGTATTATGTATGCATGTGTGTCTCTTGCTCAAGATACTTACAATATAATCACTTCCTCCTGTGAGATAATCTGTTTTTCAGTATTAATAAATTTTGTCTCCAAAAATCTTTATTAAAGAAATTAATTTTTATATTTATACTGATATTATTTATATTTGTATATTGAAATTTTTATTTCTTCTGACTTTATGAATCGATGTATTCATCAACATTATTAAATAATAAGGAAATCGGTATTTAAAGATTCTATTACGCAATATTTCAGAAATTGGAGTTGCTACTAATGCACCAAATATCTTCTAATTATTAGAATCTAATACGATTTTTATTGGAAAACTGCAGCTCTTTTGCGATGCAAACATTACCCATACACAATTCAGAAAACTCACTGAATCAATTGTCAAATTCTTTTTCAATCAATAATGATGGCGATTTCATTAGCTATCACTATATTAAAGACACGTGTATGACTCTGTACTGATTGGAACAAACAATAAGGTGTTTATTGAAATGGATTTTTAAAGCTCAAAACTCTTGTTGGAAATTACATTGCGAGCTAGAAATAGTTGCGTTGAACTCCAAATATCAGATAAAATAAACTGTAAATTACAAAACATGCTTCTGCTCTTTAGTAACGATAAATCGATGTCTTGAAATTAGAGATTTATAATAAATAGATAAGATTATTATAAAACAACAATTAAAATAAAAATATTTTTAGTTTGTATGAAACTTCTCGCAAATAACATCATTATTATGTCAATATAAAAAAATTTCAAAATAGTTATTATAAACAAATCTCTAATTATGTTTATAGTTTAAAGCAGCGGTTCTTAAACTGTGGTCCGTGGACCCCTGGGGGTCCGCCAGCTCCTGGCAGAGGGTCCGCGAGCATATGACTCACATTTATATTTAAAAATACGGAAATTTTTTCAAGTTTTTGGTTTTATTTTTTCTAAATTCTAATAGATTTGCAAATCGGCATAAATCAAATCGAATTAAAATCGTTGATTTTCCATTTAAATTTGAAAAAAAAATAATAATAGTAACCATGGAAATAAATTCTTTAAAAAGAACAGCCATCTGCGTTAAAAACTAGTTTACATAATATACATAATTTTATATGTTATATCCAAATATTTTATTACTTTATTTTATTTGTTATTTATATATTGTGTTGTAACTCAGTGAATTATAAAAATACAGAAAATAAATTTTACTTTTTCTTATAAACACTGTCTTAATTGGTATATTGATGAATGAACTTTGGGGTCCGCCAAGAAATTTGTTGTCTCAAAGGGGTCCCGATGTTCAATAAGTTTAAGAACCGCTGGCTTAGAGGAATGTTTTTTACATTATTTTTTTAAATATAATTTTATTTTAAACATTAATTACAAAACATTACCAATGATATTATTGTTATTATTATTGACATTACTTTATAACCGCTCTTTTACAAGAGAATAATGTAATAATTTATATATAAAGTTTTTATCATTATTTTTTATTTTCTTTGCTTAGTAAAAATCGAATCAATTAAAATACACCCAAGAACTCTTTTCACATGGAAGATATAAAACAATTCAATAAAATCAGATTCATTTTTTATGTAAAATTCTCATTCTAATGTGTAATAAATTAATTAAGATTGTTTTAGTAAACTTTGGTTATCCTTAACAATATTATTAATTTATCATGTATAATAAAATGTTTATATTTATATTAAATATTCCTAACTAAAAATGGACATAAGCTAAATGAAATCTGTTAAATTGATAGCTCAATTTCAATAACAAAGTATATTTCATTGCATAATTGTTTCTTTTAATTATATAAAAATCACTTTGTTAACACCATTATTAAGTTATTTTGTAATCAAGAGTATCAATCCTAGTTAAAAATATATCCAGCGTGATTCAAACATACTTAATGATATTGATCAGATACTATTCATGCACCAATTAGCGTTCATGCAGCTGATGATCAATTTAATTATTAAACAATCATTCTGAAATTTAATAAATTACATAATGATATTGGAATATTGATTCTTTCGACTAGCATTCAATTAATATTTGATGTAATTAGTTATTCGCTTGAATTTACTTATTTAGTATATTTTCTATATTAATTAATATCTATCTAATCCCTATATTTTTTGTTGATTCTATCTGGTGTTTTCATTCCTCATTTTTGCAAAAAAATTAGAAAAATTTATTAACCACTAGTAAGTAATCATCTTTTGCATGAAATCTTCACATTTTCCCAATAGCTTTCAGATCATATTTGAAAATCTCTTAGGCTGCACGCTCAACACAGTTGGTACTATTTTTAGTATAATCTGAATGAATAAATTGTTATTTATATATGTATTATGTTGCATAAAATTCGATTCGCTTTTCAATTCTTCTTTTGATTTAATTTGACTTTCTTGCTTCTAGTTGTCCGATGACTGGAATTGGCTAGAATGTTTGATATCTTGTTTACTAAGAAACCCTGAAGATTTATGATTGACAAATTATTTCATTTGCTCAATGTACTTTGTATAGATCGTCCTTGTAATATCTAATTTTCGGTTATATCAATGAATGGAGAGTACAGGAAATTAGAGACAGTACTTACAATAAGTTTGATTGATAGGGTTTTACTGAATTTGTGATCTTATATATCAGAAAGTACATTTTAAAAGTTCGTATTAATTATAACCTTTTTTTTCTCAACTGTCATATTTGTAATGTTTTTTCAAGTATAAAAAATTCTTGAGGTTTCTCATGAATAATTCGCCATTTTCCTTCGTTACCGCCATGGCAAGGAATTACCTGTTTTTTGTGCAATCTTTCGAAAGCATTTTTCATAAATATGTTTGTTGATAAAATCAAATTTATTTTTCTTTAGCTATTCCGTTTCAATTGTTTGAAAAAAGTATTTTTTTAACAAAAATTGGCCGATTTTTTATATATAAAGTTAATAACTTAGATGTTTCTCAATTTTTGTACTTTGGAAGCTTTTATATATTATGATGTTGATGTAATGGTGTAATTCATATGATGTTTTTTGTTATAAGAATATTAATATTATAAGAATTATAATATTTCACATTTCCCCGGCAGCATGGTTATTATCAATTTGTCGTGTTTACTAGCACCGCTTTTCGAAATGATCTCATCAGATTTTATAAAGTATGCAGATAATATTTATCTTTAAAATAAGTCAGTCCTTCAATAGTTTTATGTCATCCTTTCGATATATCAGCTGAATGTTTATTTTAAACATTAATTATAAATACAATCTCTAGGATGTTATAATTTTCGTTGGTACACTAAGATCTGAGTGTTCTCACAATAATAGTAAACAGATTCGTTTCTCTTTTACTTGCCTACACATCTTTGGAAATTTTCTTTTGATTCTTAGGGAATCTTAGTGTCAACAACATGGATTTTGCTATTTTTCTAAAATAAAGTTATATCCCATACCTAGGCCTACTGTGAAAGCTATGTCCGTACCAATTTTACTGTTAAAGTATTTAGAAGTTTTTTCTGATATGTATTTATTCGAATGAAATTTTCTCTAGAAGAGTGGAGATTGAATATTTGGGCTTGAATTTATAGTATCTTTTTCAAAACCTTTTTCAAAGCTCTTACATATATTGCTGGAAAAAATTCTTATACTTTATTATACAAAACAACTTGAAAACTTATTACAATTGAAAATCATACTTGAAATTACATAATTTTAATATATGTCATTGTTTCTTGAAATTGTTAAGACCAATTCTTTTTTTGTTCAAACCCAACCCTACGTTGAAAGATTTGTAGTTCTATCTTGTTTGGCGTTTGTACTATTATTGGTACATTTTACAAAATGTTCAAGCTTTTTGTGAACATATGTAATCTATGTCCACAACTACTAAGCGGCGAGGAAAAATATGGATTAGTTCTATCACAGAATCAAAGGGTTAATAATAATAATAATAATAATAATAATAATAATAATAATAATAATAATAATAATAATAATAATAATAATAATAATAATAATAATAATAATAATAATAATAATAATAATAATAGGAGATTGACAAGGACTATCGTATAGTCGAAAATTCTTTCATTAAATACATTATTTGCAGCAAAAGGCTTAAATTATCATTTTATTGTTTTAAATAATAAATGCTGCTACCAAGCAATCATCATTTTATACAATAATAATAATAATAATAATAATAATATTAATAATAATAATATTAATAATAATAATATTAATAATAATAATATTAATAATAATAATAATAATAATAATAATAATAATAATAATAATAATAATAATAATAATAATAATAATAATAATAATAATAATAATAGACTATTTTCAAATTTTTTTTATTTACCAATAATATAAAAATTGGATCCTTTACGTCAATAAGTCTAAGCAACAACAAACACTTTAATTCTATTAATATTACAGATTTTTAATATTTAATACTCAGTAAATATTAAATTAATTAATATATAATTTATGTAATTAAGTTAATTTTATTAATTGTTTAATAATAATAATTTATAATAGTAAATATTAATAATAAAAAAATAAATTTAAAAAGCGCAATTATTTTCTGAAAATATTTAAAATTTCAGGCTGAAAATAATTCCAGCGATTTGACACATTCAAATTTGAAACAACATTCCTTTACTAATTCATTGTCTGACAATGATTTGCCAACTATGATACGTCGAGGAAGAACGAATTTCCCATTAGCTGACATGCGAGATGGTGAAACTCTTCAGAATTCCTCGACACATTTCAGATCGAGAAAAGACCTAAAACGAAAGCGACCGTCTAATCCAGATATTGATTTCAGTCACATTGTAAATAATTCTCGGAATATCTCAAATTCTGGCAATATAAATTCAGGTGATAATTTATTGGGTTTTTTTTTTAACTAATTAAATAATATATTATTTTTTTAATATATTTTTTTATTTATTTTACAATTTTCTCCCATTTTGCATTGTTATTGGATCGATATTGACAAAATCTTTTAATGGTATTTATTTATTTGAATAATATTGTTTTTGGTGGTACTCTTAATTTGTAACAAATTTAAAAGAGGTAACACATTAAAATTAAATTAAAAAATAAAATTCAACAACATGAAAATCTCAAAGAATAGAAAACAGATATTTGAAGAGAAATTTAATTTTTAAAAATTCCTTCGAAATTATTATTGAAAACATTTTTTAAATAAATCAAAACAAATTTGAAAAGTATTTATTAAAAAGCTTGAAGACTACGAATCAGTAAATATATCGATGTTTTTGATATTCACGAATTTTCGGTACTGGCTTATTTTTCAAGTGAAAAAAAGCAGTTCTTAAAAATTTGAAAATTATTTCCGTTATTGTGGACGATCAGATCATAATCGTTTCCTCTTATTCAAAGTCCTGGATGGTTAATGAAGAAATGATTGACTAGTTGAGCAGAAATTCTTAACTCCCGATTCATATAAATGCAGTTGTAACAAAATTCAGTTGCCAATAAGTGATCAAGAGTGAGAACCATAATAAAATGAATGAGTAAAAGGTGAAAAGAATATTTGAAAGATAAAAATTACTCCATTTTAGCAAAATTGCCGTAGTATTGGATTACATAGGTGCTGTGACCTTATTTACACGTATCAATAAAATTATATATTGTTGAGTGGAATCAAAGTAATGCAAAGTTACGAATATTCTAGTGTAAAACCAGTTGAACAATCAACAAATCATCTGAGCTCGTGTAATTATATACCATTATATTAGGGATTTTAGGCTGTTTTATAAAACATTTATTCTTTTTTTATCAGTGGTTTTTCCATTGGTTGAAGGAACTGTTTTTGCGATCCAATATTGATTTATGTGGAAAGATGATAATCTTTTAAAGACCCTCATTTATATTATTTATAAAGCAAATATTAAAGTCAGCAAAAAATATTGAAACTGCAAGGGTGTTTGCATGTAACCTACGTTTGTTGTTGTTGAGTAATAAAGAGGAATATAAATAATTTATTATAGTTTAATTAATTACAAATGTCTTAGAATGATTCTGAATTCCATGTTATAACAAGTATAATTTCCAGTTGATTAGGGAGTTTAAATAGAAGAAATTTTTTAAATCTAAGTAAAATAGACTAAAGAAGAATAATTCACACAATTCGCAAGGAAATCTTTCTTTAACCCTTTCAATCTTGTAGGGACATATTGTCCCATAGAAGTTCTGATATATACTGAAAATGGATTAAATGCTTACAAATATATGGGGATCTGCAATTTCAGTAATGCACGATCATAGGTCCGTAGACAAGTCTATTCCTGCATAATTTTTTTGTAATAGTTGATGATAAATCTTATGTGAAATAAAAATTTTCATGAATTAAAAAAAATCATATTGAGACCTATTTGGGATGGGAGAAATTATAATTGAGTAAAATAATTTACAGTATTTACAAACTACACATCAAAACGTAAAAAATCTTTACATTTCTCTATAAAAAACGAATCCGAAACTCACATTTTTATATACATTTTATTTTATGTCGCTTGTGGTTTTGAGGTGGACTTGTTAGTTTTGTTTTTATGTTTAAATTTAAATATTAAATTTTAAAAAATTTAAAGAGTATTAAAATAAAAATATTTGAAATACATATAAGAATAGGATTATAAGAACTTTTTCTTTCCAATTTCACCACTGATTTTTTTCCCATTGTATTTATTAAAAAGATCTTGAAGACTATAAATCAGTAAATTTACTAATTTATAGTTTCAAGCTCTTTTTAATAAATGTATAAGAATAGGATTAATTAAAATGTTTTCATAAATTTAAAACTTATAAAATTTAATCAAGTTTATGTGAATGAATATAACTAGTTTTTATTTAAATACCAAAATTTGCATTTATGGAAATTTCTTTTTAAAAAATTGCTTCGTAACTTAATTTTTCCGTCTTACGACGGATAATTATCTAGTATTTTTAAGAAATTTATTAATTTAATGCAGTTTATCTGAAAATATTTTTATTTCCTAAAACTGTGAGAAAATAAAATAAAATTTTTAAGGGTAATATATTTAACATCAACATCAAATCCTGGTAAATAAACAAAATATCATAACAAATACTTTCTTAGCTCACACTAAAGATAATTTAAAAGCAAATAAATACTGTACAATGCTTTATTCATTGTCTTTTAAAATTTCATTAATTTTCATTACAAATAAATCAATTTTCTTTCCTCTCTAACATAGATTTTCGCCACTACTATCTCTGTTTTTAAAAAAAATTTAAATTTTAAAATAATTTTTAAAATTTTAAAAATGTATTGCCGAAAATTTTTGTTATATAGAAAATAAACTTCTCCACAATTTAAATGGAAAGATTTTATTTCCAATTACCTGGGATAAGTGAGAGTCTACTTTATTGAAACAAATGTCCTGTAGAATATTTCAATCTGTAAAGTCTGGCAAGTAAATGCTTACCTAGATTAGAATGGCTAGAATGACAAATAATTAAAATCGAGTACTGTTGGATTGGGTTACCGGTGTTGATAACGACCCCCGAGTACTGTTATTAGACTGAAAATTATTAGCTCTATTCGTATGATTACATAGTCTTTGCTGTTCGTTTTCGCCAACACGGATTCCTAGATTCATACGGCGCAATGCTGTCAGCAATCTAGAAATGCACATAATCAAGAATCATTCTATAATTAATAGTCGAATAAATAGAATTCTTCATTTAAATATTAATTACTCTACAAAATTATGTACAGTTATCATTTGTCAATTAATGCCAGAGAGTTTTTGTACTTGCCGGATTTGCGTGGCTTGCCTTTGTTTTCATAGAGTAATTATGCATAAGTTACTGACATTTTCTGTCGGTACTGATTTTGCCAATTTTCTATGAGTAATGTTATTTATGTAATTACATATGGTTCGCTATATCTGTTTTTATCACTGATTAATTTATAAATGGAAATAAAGTTATATTATTTCATTAAAAATTTATGATTAGGTTATTTCTTCCTTCCTCTCTATCTTACTTTCCCAATAACGTAATAAAACTTTCAGGATCTGCGCATCTGAGAGACGGTTCGTGATTTATTTCGCAATTAATCGAAAATTACAGAAATAATATTGGTTTAAAAAATTTTTTAAATTAAAATATTTTCAAGAACTTAATTTTAATCAAAACAATGAAATTTTGATTCAATTGTTATCTGAAATTTTATTATTCTGTATCGATTGATGCAATATTTATTCAATTTAACCATGTATTTCGCTTAAAACTGTTATATTATGTTAAACATTAAAAAATAATTTTAAATTACTTAAAACTTTTGATTGGAATTTTTCATAATATCTGTAATAACGTTGATTAAATTTGAAAAATCAAATGGATTTATATGAAGTCATACAAAAAGTGTATTTATATAATAATAATAATAATAATAATAATAATAATAATTCAATCAACAACCAAGTACTAACAAACACAAAAATTATAACAATTAATGACAAAATAAAAATAAAGTTAATTTTGACATTATTATAAAAATTATTATTATTAATATTATTATTATTATTATTATTATTATTATTTATTATTATTATTATTATTATTATTATTATTATTATTATTATTATTATTATTATTATTATTATTATTATTATTATTATTATTTTCATTATTATTATTATAAAAATTCAAAATAAATAACAAATGTAAGTGTTATTAATAAAGGTAAAGCCTAAAATCTGTGCAGAGTATAATAAAAAATATTTAGCCTATTGTGAAAATGAAAATTGTAGTCTAACAATTGTACGTATGTGGAATGTTGTTTTTCTTTTCAAATGCATTAAATTATTAAGTTAAATAATTTTGAATTTCTTTATAAGAAATTTTTAAATTTATAAATTGTTAAAATTAAAAGTATAAAAATTATAATAAAATGTTTTAGGTATTGTTAAATATATTTAATAAAAATAGTCTAAATTCAAAAAAAAAGATTATTCGAATTAAATTAAAAAATATTTTTTAAAAGTAGACAGATTTGCACATTATAGAATAAAGGAATATTATATTTATGATTTGTTGTGAAATGTTGTCAAATAACATGTATAGATTAAGAAATTATTAATTTAATTTATGTCATTTTGGAGGTTATAAAATTCTACCTATATGTTGTTTGAGTGAATATATTTCACGTTTTAAAACTATAAATAAATTCAAAAATGGTGCACTTAAAATTAAATTTCAAAATGATAAATTAAAGTTCATGACATCAATTAAAATAAAAATTCGGAATTACATAATCATCGATTTAAACAAAATTAAAAAATATTTTTAATGAGGTTGGTGCCAAAAAGAGGGAGCTTAAACTTATTACGTACTATTCTTTTGCCCTGAAGTACATACATCTATATATTCTTTTAAAATTAAAAATTGTTTATTAAATCTATAATATCTATTGTTTTTTCTATCCTACCTGATGATGACAGGAAATCTGTCGAAATATATTGTAACACGGCGCTTGAGTGCGCTTTCTTATAATTAAATCATTGTCATGCTTATTTAATTATCTAAAATAAATGTGTATTTGTATGGATCGTCGCTAGAATTTGTCAGATAACAAAAATTGTTTGATTTTTCTCATTGCTTGATGTAAACCCTTTTTTAGTTTAAAAGATTTCTAAGTACGATGATTTGTTTTAATGAGATTTTTGATGGGTTTTAGGAGCACAAATAATTGATGAAATTCTGTTATAAACTATTTTTAAATTAATTAATTAGAAAAAAATTTAAAGATGGCATCTAGACATTTATGTAAAAAATCCTGTGCATAAATTGTATGTATTGTAGAAATGAGGACATGTTTAATTTGATTGCTTTCTGTAATATACTTATTCCTTCAGCAGAGATAATTAATGCCACCATAATTGCCTGATGTTCGATTAAATGCAAATATTTCCCCAAGTCTTCATACAAATCAAAGAATTTTTCTATCGGATTTTGTTTGTTTTTTCGTGAACTGTTTCGTTTATTTCTTTTAGTTGAATACAAATTTTCTTTGACCGCAAATGCATTTTTCTCTTGGCTTTACGAATATAAATTTTTTAAAAGAAATTAAAAATAGTATTGATTGATATTTGACTTGAAAACTTTTGGTTTACAACTGTTGTAATTATACTTGAAATAGTCTCATCTTGCAGTCACCTTTTTGACTCAGGGATGTAGAGCGAAAGAGAATTGTGTCCTATCTGTTTTGATAATGTTATGCAATAGACAGTCTTCGATATCCTGCCTGGTTTCCAAATTCTCATGTATACCAGATGTTAGAAGACAGGGTACAAAGCTCGAACATAATTTTATGATGTCACTTGCTGACATTTAGACGTGCTGTGTATTCTCTGGTCGTACTTCTTCTTTCATTTTGGATGAATTCCTCCGTTTTTGGGCGTTATTATTTGGGTGATCACACAGGATCTTCCTAACTTTGCCATATTCCTATAAAGGTTTTTCTATCTTTAAATTTATTAAACCAGTGTTGTATTGTGGCCAATGAAGAACTTTCCGATGAGATTAATAAATATATTAAATTTTCACTCACCCGTCTAAATTAGACTCACTACTTGTTGGGAATACCATATAAAAATATTTATATATAAATTCATTTTTTATTCATTTAAATGACCCCAATGATGAGGTAGATTACGTCACTCTCATATCAAATTTTCCAATTTGTAATTGGATCATCCTATCTCAGAATATTGCCTCTCTTATTATATAAATTTTATATAATTTTATTTAATTAATTATTAATAATTGTAAATATTTTTATTTGTTTGATTGGATAAAGATGCGAGATCTGTGCGCAATGGACGTTAACTGAATGGATTGAATGTTGTTCTGCATCACAATGAATTATTGTGTAATACATTGTACTCTTTTCATTCATATCATTCATACTCAATGCGCTCCATTTGCTGCTCATTGAGGTGCATATTTTTCAATGAAAACACTTTTTCAAATTACACATTCATTTTTAAAAGTCCTTTAATTACTATTTCATATTCAAAATGGCCTTTTATGTTTTCTGCGTGCAGTTTAATTGTAAATCACATTATAAAATAAAATCAATAAATTTTGTTCGGGTGAAATTGAATTTGATATTGTCAAATGCACTTTTTATCACAATTCTTGTTTAAATATTAATAATAATAATAATAATAATAATAATAATAATAATAATAATAATAATAATAATAATAATAATAATGATAATGGTAATATAATATTAATAATAAAAATAATAATAATAATAATATAATAACAATTTATCCCTTGTAAAACGCAATGCCAAAAATTCGTGAATACCAAAAAACCATCGATATTTGTACTGATTCATAATCAATGATAATAATGTTAAATTAGGAACTAGTATCTTCTTTTGAAATAACTTTCACCTTAATTTGCTACAAAATTTGATAAGTAAAGAACACCCAAAAAATATTGAATTTTGCACTTTGGCTTTTTAATTTTTTAATTTTTTTTGTATAACACCGACACGTGATGGAAACCCTTATCTGTGATAATGGAGGAACTCGTTTACTTTTAGCACATAGAATGAGTTGATTTAAACTAGTTGAGATGTTTTTTTTTTAATTTGGCAAATAAAAAACTGAAAAAAGTCTAATATATTAATAAGGAAATCGTAATTTTACGACAGGTGTTTGAATTATTAATTTTTATGGAATTCATAATGCACGTAAATTTTCTCTTGTCTGATTTTGTTTCCAATGAAATTGTTTGTTCCTTGCCTCGTTATTTTCAATGGTAATTTTTACAGAAAAGATTTTTTGTCAGGAAAATTACCATAATTATAAAATTGAAATTAGAGAAATTTGCTAAATATTTTTCCAAGTGAAAATTAAAAAAAAATATATTTTTCTTTTTTTTAAAAAGATTTAGTATTGATATTAATTGCGTTAATATATTCATCAAAATTATTATTTAGTAAAATAAAATTCTTATTAATCCTATTAATGAAGTTAAAGTAACATTTAAAAACAGATTGTTAAAATTTTAATTTAAAAAGAAAATTATCATGATTTTTATCTGAAGGTCAAAGTAAGATATGAAACAAGTTCTTATGTCAAGCGGTTCGTAAGTTGAGGTAAGATATCTGTCATATTTTGTGTATCAAAATAAGTCTTATTGACATTGAAAATATTTCTGTTAATTATTCATGAAATATATCTTGCCCTGGAAACTGCCCTATGCTTCAAAAGGTTCTGCACTTAACAAAAGTCCTATTTTAAAAATTGCTGAGCGCATGCTTGGTTATTATTTGTTTTGACAACGCTAGTAATTTTGGCTTTTTCCTGACTGAAACTAATCAAAGACATCTTCAATCAGCTATAAACCAGACCCCCAAAATATCGAAATGGTTTATTTTAATATCTTAGATCATGAATGAGAAAATTAATTTATTATAGATTCGATGTCCCTTTTACGTTGTATATAATTATGTATTTGCAGTTTTAATTTGAAATAAATGATTATAATTTAATATTAATAAAATTAAGAAGTACATATAAATGTATTTTTACCCTGTATAATTTAGAGAAACTGATCTGGCTCTTTAATTTCTAACATTTAATTATTTAATTAAAACAAGATTCTCATCTACTGAAATGCTATATTTATTGAAATATTTTTCTATGTGTTCTCAAATCAAAGGACAAAAATGAATATTTTGACTTGAATAAATAATTGAAAACGCAAATAAAACTATCCCCGTTCAAATAAAATATCATTCGAGTCTGATAATAATTTATATTTCAAACAGTAAATTCTCCATGAATTCCATCTAGCAAAAGATATTATACCTGTTTTTATTAAATTCTATAATTGGGCTCATTTCTATTCTATTATTTATATTTTCATTGCCCAAATCACCTAGCCTAATGTAATCAATTCTGTGATAATATATGATATCAATTCATGAGGAGGAGGAATACAAAGTGGATAATTGTTCAAAATTGGGCTCTAACAAATCTATGAATAAATAGTTTATGTTCAGAGATTTGGAGTATAAAGGAAATAATTCATCTAAAAGGGGTTCAAAATTATATAGACAACATTGAGACTATACGTTTTTGTTGACCAACTGGTTGATGTATTTTTTTCTTTGATTTTATTAACATTTAATATATTTTTATAAATTAAAATAAATTTTAATTTTAAAAACAAAAAATCTAATGCAATTGATATTTCTTTTAAATTTATAATTTCAGCTTCCTCTTGTATATTTTAATATTTTAGTTTATATTATATATATTATAAGAACTTTTATTTCTTCCAATATCACCACTGATTATTTTTTCCATTGAATTTATTAAAAAGAGAGTTTGAAGACTATAAATCAGTAATATATCGATGTTTGTTGATACTCGCGAATTTTCACTTGAAAAAGGCAGTGCCGAAAACATCGATATATTACTGATTTATAGTCTTCAAAAAAAGTTATTATAATATATAATTTCCAATGAAGTCGTCTGTCAGGATTTTGGTTGTTGAATATTTGCATTGAAATATCTGGACAGTGCGCAATAAGTGATGATGATTTACACCTATGAATTTCATGCACATGGACTTTCACAGCGATTAATATATCGAAGTGCGATTTTTAGAATAAAAGTTCAGCACAAATTCCAGAAACCCGAATAGTTTAAATTCTAAAATTGAAAGAATGTTTTTTAATCTTCTGCAGCTTAAACTAAACATTTAAAGAACATGAAAATCTGCATGTCTATTATTAGAATTACTCTTTTTGTCAGAATTCTTGGTGTTTACGACATCCATGGTAATACAAAATAATTAGAGATAATTTAAAATTCCAAATTTAGATTAAAACAACGTTAGTTAACGTTAATTAAACAAAAAATTTTTAAGGAGATATATACGCTCAGCAAATTACAAATCACTCAATACGACTTACTAATAATTAATTTATTTTAAATTTTATTTTAAAGTTCTTTTTATTTTAAATTTCATCTTACAGCTGTCAGAAAATAAAATAATATATAAATTATAGGCTATTTAATTACTAATTATCTTAATAATTCTTCAAATTTCTCTCTCCGTTTAAGTGGGAAGTGGGTTTTCGAGATGCTACAACGCACATATTTTCGGACTGGTACGTGGATATATTCTGTAATAAGATTTAATTGAATCTTTGGCGTTAAAATTATAAATTTTATTTTTTCCAGTCTCAAAGTATTACATGTTTTGTTTAAATGAATTGCGGGATATATTAATATCCGGGATCGGCTGAGCTGATATCTATTAATCCATGAGCTGGTAGTATATCATGACAGGTGCATAATAATTCTACCTGGGAATATTTTGGCTCAGTATTATTAATATATAATCCTCATTGAACTCAAGCTAACACCCTTCTAACCAATATCCTTTCGCAAATTTTTTCAAATGTTTTATTATAATCTCATTTGACGTTTATTCATCCATCATTTTTTGCAATAGCTTAGGAATGGGATCTGAAGTTTGTATAAAATCACCAGCATATTTTGATAATTTTCTCAAATAAATTTTATATTTTTTAAGATTTTTTCCAATTTACATTACAATAAATTTGTCAATAAATTTATCATTGTTTTAATAAAAATTCACAATTTGTTCAAATATATTTTGAAATAATAATAATAATAATAATAATAATAATAATAATAATAATAATAATAATAATAATAATAATAATAATAATAATAATAATAATAGTATTGGTAATAGTAATAAATACAATGTCAATTGAAAAGAAATCAGTGGTGAAAATTGAAAAAAAGTTCTTATAATAATAGTAATAATAATATTATTATAAGAACTTGTTTTCCAATTTCACCACTGATATTTTTTCTATTGAATTTATTAAAAAGAGCTTGAAGCCTAAATCAGTAAATATATCGATATTCTTTTTTGATGTTCACGAATTTTCGGCACTGTCTTTTTCAAGCGACTTTGATCATTATTAAATTTACAACTTATTGTTGGGGAAAATTAAATTTATTTCGTATTTTATATTTACTGGTTAATTTTTAAATTATATTTTATATTTTATTATATTTTATTTATAATTTAAAATTTTATTAAAAAACGTTTTTTATATATTTTTAATTTAAATAAATAAATGTCTCTGGGATTTTTTTTAATTTAGTTGAATGTTGATGGATGGCTTATGTTTTTTTTTTATATACAGAGTCTCTGCGGCTAATTTTTGCAATGTATTTTTGAACGCATCTTGTAATATTTTGCAAATATTACACAAAAAGAATATGTCAATAAGCCAGTAATATACCTACGCTTCCCTTTTTTAAACAATAAGACATGTAATATAATCAGAGTTTACATTCGCAATATGGAGTTTCAAGTACATATTCGCCCAATTTGACAACCACTGCACCTTTGAAATCACAGCTTCGTAAGTCTCAAAAATCTCTAACATCAGATCTATTTCATCGAGATTTTATATGCCAATCCTCCACCAAATGTTTTTGCTTCTCAAAAAACATTGTATACCAAATCACTTGCACAAGATGCGACACATCATACATTGGCGAAATACATAGAACGTTCCAAACAAGACTCAACGAACACATCAAAAACAAAACCAGTAATTATCACGAACACTGGAAAAAAGTACACAAATCAGCACCACTCATTCATTAAACAAAATGCAAAATATTACAATATGCGTTCAAAAATACATTGCAAAAATTAGCCGCAGAGACTCTGTATATCAAAAAAACATAAGCCATCCATCAACATTCAACTAAATTAAAAAAAATCCCAGAGACATTTATTTATTTAAATTAAAAATATATAAAAAACGTTTTTTAAAAAAATTTTAAATTATAAAATAAAATATAAAAAATAGGAAATATAATTAAAATATAATTTAAAAATTAACCAGTAAATATAAAATACGAAATAAATTAATTATTCTCCAACAATAAGTTTGTAAATTTTATAATGATCAAATTCACTTGAAAAAGGCAGTGCGAAAATTCGTGAACATAAAAAAAACATCGATATATTTACTGATTTATAGTCTTCCAGCTCTTTTTAATAATAATATTAAATATCTTGTTGTCTTTGTTGTTTTTTAATTCTCTGAAAATCCTCGATTTAAAATAATCCTTTTCAATTTAATACGAAGCCTGAATGTTATAATCTTTCCATTTGAAATATCACTCAAAATCAAGAGTAAAATGCTCACTAGTTAATTGAATGATTAATAAAACATTTTAATGACAAATTATCAATATTTTTATTGTATTTAATTATGATTTCATAGATAATTTTATTGATCTCACTGAACCGGATCCTGACTCTATTAACAACAGTATCAATCAAATTAATGAAAGATTGACACCAGAACTATCGAATCGTCATTATCAGTGGTGGCCTTTCAAAAAACATTGCAGTAATCCCAATACAAATCTACAGACCGATTTGGAAAATTCTGCCGAAACTTTAAGTTTACCTACTCCAGAATTAATTTCCACTTCATCCGGTGGCACATCTCCTGCTATTGAAGATATGCAGATTCTTCCACAATATGACTCATATAGTTCGTTTTATGCTTGGCCATCAAATTCCGTCGATTCTTGCAATAATGGTCAACATCAGAGCAATATTGATGTAAGTTTCTTCTTTTTAGTCTTAATTTCTTTTTTTGTTTTTATTTATAAAAAGTTAATAGAAATTTCAAACTTTTATTCTTGCAGTTTTACTTTTCAAAGAAAATAACTAACAAATGTATAATATTTCATTTTTTAATACAAATTAGTAATGATAACGGCTATTTTTAAAATTTAATGTGAAGTTTAAATATAATATTTATCATTTAATGCACTTATTCAATAAATTTATAAATTAATTTCCTTAATCTTGAATATATTTTCTAGGGAATCCAAAATTACCGCTATCGGAAATATAATAACAAAAAAGGAAGAGAATTAAATTTCAATATTACTTATGTTTATAAAAACTCAAAAAAAATCATAAAAATAACCCAATAACCATTGCAACATCTAATTTAAGGAAGTTAAACATTACGTTACGTAACGTATAATACTCATCATTTTTTGATTTACTAATTATATATATATATATATTATTGCAATTAAAAGAAACTAAGGGCCAACCTAAAAATTATATTTCATATGTAGTTATTGACAAAATATTTTTAAGGCTTATAAATATCGCTTTGTTCAATACAATGTGTACTTTTTTGTCAATACTTTTTTTGCCTATTAAGACGAGACCGCATTTTAGTGCATATCTGACCTATGGATGAAGACTCTTTAGTATTTAGTACATGAAAGTATAATATTTTACATTTCAATGTATAATGATAGTATATAAATACATTCGTAACAAATTTATCATAATTTTTAATTTCAATCGACAACATGAGATTTTATTTTCAATTGTATCTGAAAATCGACTTTTCTCTATCGAATGATGTATAATTTGTTTAATTTGAACAAATATTTGCAAGCATTGATATTTCATCTATTTTCATTCTGAAGTTAAACAAAACTTGTTAAGACTAAGCCGAAAATTATTTTTGCTTCAAACATTAAATATTTTTTATCTTTTGTCAGAATGAATAAAAATGAAAACAAATCAAAAATAACCAAAAAATAAAAGATTTACATTTTATTTTAACTATTTAACCTTTTCGTTACTAGGAGCGTATGCAGTGATGGGATTCAATTTTCTTTGGAACGGGTACGCTTACTAAATTTTTATTGATTTGTAAAATGAAAAATCCGTACGTACTTACTAGAATTTATTAAGAGCCAGTACCGACTGAATCCCATCACTGAACGTATGTATATGTTTCGCTCATTGAACGAAGAGCGTATATTTTTATGAGTTTTTACTGCGATATATGAAGATAAACTTATATATTTCACTTATTCACGCATGTTTGTTATTTTCGTTTCATACTTTACACATATTTGTTTTTAAATGTATTTGATTGTTAGTTTTTAAGCATTTAAAAACAAATTTATGCTATCTGAAATGATATATTTAATATTTGATAAATATTTCCAAATTGCCCAACTATGTTAGAAAATCCCATTTAATATCTTTTGATGTTAGTTAATCTCTTCCCGAATTATGTAAATATAGTGGAATATACTGTAAATATATATGTATAATATATGTAAATCAAAAAAATTCAAAATTGTAGCAATTGCTAAACACAAATAAATAAAAAATTGATTAACTAAATATCAATAATAATATCTGTTAGCAATTTTAGATTACAATGCTCGCAGCTTCACATAGATTGAGTTAAGACAAGTTCGATTTAAATTATCATTTCTTGGGTTCATTCAACAGCTTAGATTTATTTAAATTATTCGAAAATCTTAATACTATCGTAGATTGGTTTTCCACAGTAACGTAGCCAGGATTTCAGCTTGGGGGGGCAAAATTATTAATTATTGCAATTCATCGAGCAATGTTAAAAGTTGACACTGAAAAATAGAAAAGGATATTTTAAGATAATTAATGAAATTGTTATTAATTATTAACAATTACATAGAATATATTACAATATAATATTAATTTGTCTTTGTCCATTAATTAGTTCAGAAAGTATTTCACCCGGACTTATTTTAATATCTTGATGAATATATAACAAAGCCAAACCGTTTAACCTTTTTTCATCCTTGGTATTTCTTAAATATGACTTCAGGTAATAAAGTGATGAAAAAGAATGCTCTGCTGTACAAGTTGATACCGGCAAAGTAGCAAATCTTGTGAGAAGAATATAAATATTTTTATAAAAAATTGGATCTACAGTAGTAGTCGGTTTGATTTTAATTTCTTCAAATTTTTTGTACCACAGCTTAAACTCATATTCAAGAGTTTTTTTTGTTACAATCAATATCTTTTTGATATAAATCAATTAGGTTATCAAAATTTTGAAGTTCTTCGTCCATTTTCTTTAGTTTTTTTATTCTCATAACAAAACCAAAAAAATGGTTTTATTAAAATATTTCATTCCTAATTTATATTTGATCATCTATAATTTATTTATAATTTATTTCCCATCCTCTAGCTACGTCCCTTGATTTCCCGTAATTTACAAGTTGAATCCGGAATTTTAATGTAATAAATTACGAATATTTTTTTAAAGTGTCGTATTTTCTAAAAACATTTCCCTTTGAAAATGTTGTTTATTCCCCATATTCCTCTAAATTGTTATATCTACTACACTATGAATTAATCTTTGCGTGTATTACGTATATATTGTCTTTGATCCCCTATAATTACGGTCTTTGAACTGGCATTTACCTTTCTTCGGCTTTGACAGTTTTGTCACGGGTCACCTTCTATATTTATTTAATTTCTTGTTTCAGATTTTAAATATTAAATTTTTATTACCATATTTTTTTATCCGTGTTTTGATTAATTGCGGGTTCTGATAATAATCGTAGCTCTGTTGCTATTAACACAAAGTCCGACCCCTCAGAGTTTGTTGAGTTTCAAATTTTAACATATTTTTTATTATACTGATTGAAATAATAATTATTAATAAAGTATAAAAGTAATTGAAATTTATATATTGGTGCAATACATTGAAACAGGAACTGTTAAATAACCAAACGAACTGTTGTAATTGTCTTGCAACGAGCCATTTTGGTAACACGACTTCAATAGCTACGGGTCACACATTTGAAACCCAAGAATGACGGCTATAGTTGCTTTGTCCGTCAGAGTGTTAATATTTACAGACGTTAAAAATAGGAAATGAAGACAAACTAGATTATGCTTATTAATGTCTAAATTGATAAATTACAGCTTTTGTTCTTTGAACTTCAATTAATTTTCTATCCGTTTTATATTTGGAAACCTTATGCAAAGCTTCATTTATTTTGTATATTAATTGAATTGACAAGTTTCACTTCGTGAATCTTATCTCAGAAACCAATGTTTAAAGTTTGTCGATTTACGGACATTTATTATGTGAACGGAACATGTTTAGGGTCGCAATTAGATGCTATAGCTGTATAATTTTCGCACTGGGTTGTTTAAATATTAGAAATCTATTTTGATATTAGCTTTTAACCGTTTGCGGACGGAATTAATTTTAATAAGTAGTATACGAAATCTTTTAGTATACGAATGCCCGATATCGTGGTATGATTTCTTTTAAGTTTGGCCAGCACAGCTGGCTATTATACATTGTTGAATGTGAGGAACAACATTCGTGACCAGCACTGCTGGCCTACCGTCCGCAAACGGTTAATTTGAAAATTTTGATTGATTAAATTGCAAATATTTTCCTTGATTCTTTCAATCTCTTTGCAGAATTCTACGCAAAGATTCTTATTTGGTTCAAAATTGAAAAAAAGTTCCTTATTTTGTATTTCTAAAATTATTTCTTTGAGGTTTTTTAAGAACATTCTATAATCTTACTTGTGCATAAATGAAAATGCGGTTTATTCCAGATTGAAATATATTTCAGAGATATAATCTTTATCTTCAGCCATGTATCAAAAGCAAATGCTTAATATTTAAAAGCAATAGTGCTATATGATTATAGAACAATAAATTAAATAAGTTTTTGGCTAGATAGTTATTAAAGGATATTAAGATCGTTCAAATTCCTATTTTTATTCATATTTACAGTCCCATGATTTATACAACATCTATTATATAAACAAAACCCGAATAAAACTTGGAGCATTCCATAATGTATGTTCATATTCTGAGCGTTGTCAACATACCGCGATCATACGGACATTCGTTATGGACACAGTATTTAATTCATCATATTATAAATTTAACACACCTATCTATATTACAGATACATTTATTGTTAGATTTATTTTACACCCCCTTTAATTAAAACTCTTTTTATCCCATAGTTTTAAATTCTCTCAGTTATTCAACCTTTCTTGTAATATTCCTTACATTATTCATTGTGATGAATTAGCTTCTATCATGTCTTTTATTTATAATTGTCCCTGGCCCGTCATATCTCTCGTCTTTAGTATGTATGTCTCGATTCGTTTGTTCTTTATTTTTGCCACATATTCATTTGGATTTATATTATTCATATTATCGTTCATTCATTCTCTAAATAATCTTTTACCATACACAATCTCGGCCGGGCTAAACCGTAGAATAATTGTGGTCTAATCAACAATGTCTCACCAAATACTGTATCTAAATTATTATAATAACTTCTACACAAAACCTTTTCAATCGAATGTTCTTGAGCTATAGAGCAGAGATGGTAGGTAATCTTCAATGTATATAATATTGACTATTACATGCAAATCAGACATTAGTTAATGTTTGGTGAGATTTATATCTATATGAATTTTGGAATTGCCTTTCGCAAAACGTTCGAAACTTTTAAAACCTTAAGAATATGAAACGATTAAAATATGCAATTTAGTGTTCTTTCGAGATTTATGGTTCGATAGAGTATAACAAATAATATCAGTTTTACCAAACACTGAAGATAAGGATCGAGATCTAAAAATTATCAATTTTAATGTCTCTTGAGTTGGTCAAAATGTTTTTTTGGTTGACGAAATAAAACATGAGGATATATATTAGAAAGATTTTTTGAGGTCCCTGACCTAGTCGTTTAGAAATATGAGTAATATTATTGAACATAAAAACTTCCCAAAAGAACAACAGATTTAAATGGTTCTAAAATGTTGTAGGAGTTCTGATAATTATCGGGAAAGGTTGTTTTAATGCATTGTTGATTAGATCACAACTCCTTTCACTTACATTGCTTAGGATCGTAAAGGCACGCATACTCCATGTAATTTACAATATGTGTCACTCATCTATGAATTATAATATTAAAATATAATTATATGGAAAAAATCTCAAGACTCGTTGAATAATCCAAATCCTCAGTTTTTTTTATCAGTGTTTGAGGCGATAAAATATTATGTTGGAAATAACACTGTGCTATTGGATTAAGTAATAACTATGTGCAAATGGCGCTGGCTGGTTGGATGGCTGACTATTGAGAGTGAATGAATAATTAATAATTGTTTAATTAAGTCTCTGTTTATGTCATATAGGAAAGACTAATTTAATTTAGCATGAATGTCATAAATGCTTTATTCTATTACTAGATTTGATTAAACTTGATTTAATTGTTTTAATTGGTTGTTTATTTTTGTTTTACAGTTTAGTGGCAATAAATATTAATTTGTTTCAAATGTTAAAGTTCACATTTTGAAATTCGTACTTACCAGCTATTATCATTACTATAACTGCCATAATATGAAGGGATAGCTGCTACTGGACGTTGAATCTTGGGCGACAAATTGAGTATAAAACGCTGTTAAAATAATAAAATTACTACAAGATTTTTCAGGCTAATTTGACATTTTTTCAAAGGTAATTGACAATCAAATTCCTATTACTTTTCAAGAACAAGATTAATGCAATCAATCATATATTATTTCTTCGTGTATACTCTTTAGGAAATATATATATATATATATATATATATATATATATATATATATATATATATATATATATATATATATATATATATATATATATATATACAACCATATTTTCCAAGTACCCTCCGCAACCTCCTCCAATAATATTAGATATCTGTGCTATTGGCGTGCTATTTCAACTCGCTGAACATACTCTCGAGAAGATTTAGAAACGGAACATTAAGGGTTGTGAAGTTCAACTCATAACTCTGCTCGAATATATAGTTTTTTATACGCAAGTTTTATTCTACTCCAAGTTTATTCCTTTTTTCGTAGCCGATGAATAAGAATCACAATAAAATCTTTAAAAAATGGTATTAAAGAATAAAGCTGGTATTTGAAACGTCACAATACTTTCTTTCAACTTTCTTACTCCATCTATAAAAATGACTTTTCTTCGAGCAAAACCGCTTTATTTTTTTGCATATCAAAATCATTCAGTGTGGTGTCAACACATCTACAATATTGTTCGCTGCTATAAATAAAAGGCATTAACTAACTTATAAATATTTGAAAGGTTTCTTAACGGTTGTAACCCTACAATTTTCCTCCAATAATTAGGCTTATACTCAATTCATTAAAGTTAATTCCCGATTCCCAATTAGATATAACCTATTCCCATTTGATCCACTTTCTTAAGTACATGATACGAAAACAATCCTAAAATTGAAAATAATATTATTTAGAAATTGGTCTGTTTGGAAAAAATTTAAAGCTGACTCCATAAATTTGTCATTTTCAGAAAATATAAAACTCGAACATTCTTAAATAAAAGGAAAAAATTTGACTGTAAATAGCCAAAATTTTTCCAAAGCTAACAGATAAACACTGAATCTGGGAAATTATTTTCGAAAATCCTGGAATTACGAACTGAATGAGAAACAAGGCCATTTTATAATTTACAAATATTAAATTCAATTTTTTAAAATTTCTTTTAAATCCAAAATTATTGCCTTTTCATAAAAATATTATAAGAACTTTTTTTCCAATTTCACCACTGATTATTTTTTCCATTGAATTTATTAAAAAGAGAGCTTGAAGACTCTAAATCAGTAATATATCGATGTTTTTTGATACTCACGAATTTTCGGCACTGCCTTTTTCAAGTGAATTCACTTAAAAGAGGCAGTGCCGAAAATTCGTGAGTATCAAAAAACATCGATATATTACTGATTTAGAGTCTTCAAGCTCTCTTTTTCGTATTAAATTACCCTAACTTTTGCATGTTTGTTCTGCATAATATAATTTCTAAAAATTGCAATAAAATGTCATGTAATAGAAATGTTATAGTCAATTTGACCCATTAACCACAGTGAAGGAGTATTTGTCTTCGTGTACAGTGTATACCACACCTTTGGTATGTCCCACATTACAAAATGTCGAATATTTTGTAAATTGCACATGTTAACTTCTCCTTCAAAGTGTAACATAGTGAATATTTTTGTGAATGCAAAATTATTTAATTTATATAGAAAGTATCTTCTCCATTTAATCGGCATTGTATTTTTTTAATTCCTAGATTTTTCATAAGCAAAAATATTAAAAGTCATGTGATTTGACCGGCAGACCATCAGAAGAATTATAAAAGAATATGGAGAACAGAAACACTTATCTCTACGAAGAATATAATGAATTCAACTGTCTATAAATTCGGTCATTAACAAATTAATTGAAAATTTTTTTAAATTTCCCATTCCATAAACTCGATTTTTATATTTTCATTGCAAATAAAAATTAAAAAACATTCCCCCTCATAAAGTTATATGGATATCTCTTATAATAATTTATTTATATCTGTCAATTGTTTTCCTTGAATTGATGTTGCGATATGGTTAGATTCTTTTTGCATAATTAATTTTAGATTGTTCTCACTGTTACTTGTTTTGCTTGAATGCTATTTGTTCCATATTCTATTACGTAAAATGAAATTTAATGGGGTTGTATCGGACAGGTGTAGAGATCAAACAATTAGTTTACCCCATCCTCCTTACTAATGTGTAACGACACTACCGATTAATGTCTCGAAATTCTCTTCCAATGTGATAAACGCACCCCAATGAAATTTTAGAATGACATTTTACAACATTCTCAATTATTAATTCAAAATAATATAATTTTTCCTTTTTTAAAAATGGTATACTATTTTAAATTAATTTTTATAGGCTTAAAATTAATATGCTTAAAAACAGAGTTTTGAATGTTTAAAATATTTTGAAAAAACATAAATTTAATTTAGTAAATTAAATTAAACATTTTTATCAAAAATTAAAATAAGTTTAATCATTAAATATCCTTTATAATTCGCTCCAATAATAACTGCGGTTTTTTAAATACATATATAAATGTATATAAATTGATAATTATTTTTTAGATTTTATTAACCACAATAAAACAATAACACTATTTTATAGAATCTCTTTTTTATTTATTTATATAAACATAGTATTTTTAATATCAAAAAATTTAAAAACTTATTGTTAATTTGTTATGTAACCTCAACTTGTACGATAAAAAGGATTTAATGATGTGGGTATTAAAGTTTATTTATTTTTTTATATCAATTATATTATAATCCATGTTTTTCCAATTTAGTTTTTTATTTATAAAATAGCTTTTTTTATTTTATAAAATAGTTTTTTTATTTTACAATATAGTTTTTTTTATCATGGAAACCCTAGTATTTCAAAAATAGATTTCTTTAAATAATGACCTCAATTATTTAAATTTATAATTTGATGATAATCATTTGGAGTGACAAAACCATCATATAATCAGGCAAATCATCCTGAATGTAAGTTGTTAAGCTGTGATCCCCGAAGAAAAAAATCAAAATAAATTCGAAGAAAAATTTTAATAATTTTCATATTTCAAAAATCTGACCGTTAAATAATATTATATTGAATTTATTTAAGAATTTATTTTATTTGAATTTGTATTTTTAAATTTAAATAAAATTAATATTCTCCTATTGCAGTACCTTTGTGAGCTAGTACCTTTGTGACCATTACCCTTAGGGGGACAGAATATCTTGTCGGATAAACTCGGAGTATATATAATGATGCAAAGTATGTGCAATAATTTTATTCTGTCAACTTTAGCGTCAAAATAAGTTTTTAAAATATATTTAAATTTTAAAATACCGCAACGTAATATATTTATGATGAGTCATGTGGCTCTGTTAAAATGTCTTTGTTACGTAAGTAGCCCTTTGTTTAAATTTATGTCTTTGTTGTATAATAGGGCTTTGTTTAAATTTATTCCTTTGTCATGTAATATGTCTTTGTTATTTATTAAAAACTTGACTCTTAATCAGTAAAAATATCAATGTTTTTTTTATGTTCACGAATTTTCAGTACAATCTTTTTTTTAATTTTTATTTTTGTTTTAATAGCAGAGTCTGGTATTTTATTATTATTGCGAATAAAGAGAATAATTATCGTGTTCAGCGTCACATTAAAAAGTATAAAGTGCCAGGAATAAATAATTGATGGTTTGATATCAGCTTTATTTCAACATATTACAACTAAAATATGTAATTATTATAAATATGTTATCATTGGTGATACTCATGGCATTTATAGTGTTAGGCAGGATTAATAAATTAGGAAAGAAATTTTAGGAAAAACTATTTTAAAGGCAGAAAAAAAATACATTTCCCCATGATTTGTTTAGCATATTCTATTAAAAATGTTATAACTCACGCGGTTAGATGTCGTAAATAACAGTTTTTGTTAAATTGAAAATCTTTTACAATCCGCAGATTTCAAAATCTGAAATCCTGAGATTAACATACTGTAATTATTTCATTAATCTCCAAAAATGTTTTCATTGAGACTATTTGCTCAATTGTATATCCAATTGATTTCTCAAAATTACTTTTTTCAGAATCTAGATGACCATTTGGACACTGATTTAAGAACTGAAACCTCCACAGATCAAACTATTATAACTTCAACGTTCGTTTCTCCAATTATTGATACCACTTTTACAGAGCCTCTAAATTCAAGACCTGATGTTTCATCCTATTTACGACGTGTTTTCGTTCCTCAGTTTCGTCATCGCGGTAGATACTTAACTCCAAATATTCCGACTTCTTCCAGAGACATAAATCAATATTTACGTAATGAAATTACAAGATCAAACACTCACCAGGCTTCGAATAACAATTTTGGATTAACTGATTCTGCTACTTATTTGCCGCCAGTTCGTAGAATGTCTTCCGGTTCATATATACAATCAGCTATCTATGAATCCAATCGCAACATGTCCAACTCTAATCAACCTCAACAACAGCAGCAACAAAAACAACAGCAACAACAACAGCAGCAACAACAACAACAACAACAACAACAACAACAACAACAACAACAACAACAACAACAGCACCAACAGCACCAGCAGCAGCAACAACAACAACAACAACAATCCAATTCTTTTCGATCTTTCAGTTATGTTAATCGACCTGAAAATGCTTCAAGAAATAACGATTTGCTCAGTTTAGAATCATTTCCTCGAACCCATTCAGTTGGTTCAACATTGAATAGCTTTCTAAGAGCTTGTGGTTTAGAAGAAGTACGACAGGTAAACCATTGTCTATTGTCAATATTATAAAGTAAATCATTTAAAAATTGCTTATTTATGTTTTGAGATCTAACACTGCTGTTGCTCTATGTTAAAAAGAGAAATAGAATAAATATAAATATTAGGTTGCTGCAAAAGTGATTGCGGTATTTTACGACAAACTTGAAATCAATCAGTTTAGCACAAATACACATTTATCACTCGAAATAACATCCATTACAATCATCACGCTTTTGCCAACGAGCAATAATCGTTCGAGATCCCGGACTTAGTCGTATAGAAATATGAGTAATATTATTGAACATAAAAACTTCCCAAAAGAACAACAGATTTAAAACGGTTCTAAAATGCTGTGGGAGTTTTGATAATTATCCGAAAAGAGTATGTTATGATGCATTGTTGATTAGATCACAATTCCTTTCACTTAAATTTACAAACTGTGTTACTCTCATCTATGAATGTCGAATTTTTGGAGTCCAAAAATTCTCGTAGGGCATTTTCTGTGCAAGAAGTTTTCAAAATGCTTGAAAAAATGTTAGTCGGTTGTCGTAAGGTGAGGCTGTACTTCGTAGTTTTCTTTTGGTCCAGCCACTGACCTGATTGTTGGTTGTTGTTTTTCGTCGCATGTCATAATCCTATCGAGAAATGGGCTGTTCCTGTTGTGCAAAAGAAGTGAAAATGACGCTTCGTTACTGTGATTTTTTTGATTTTTGCTCAATTTGCTTGAGATAGCGAACGACAGAGTTTTCTCAACGTTGAGTTCTTCAGCAACCTTTCTTGTAGTTTTAAGCAAGTCAGCTTCGATTGTCAACTTCCTATGGCCTTTGCTTCGCTCTTCATTTTCAAGGCTCTCATTTCCGCACCACCACAGCAACGTACATTCTTTTCAGTTCCTGGGTTTAATGTATCGTTGATATTGTAATCTGTATCTTCTCCTTTATGGCCTCTTTTGAAAGACAAGAAAATTGCTCGAGTTTGCTTTTTGTCTATCAATAAACTCAAAATTATGTGATCATTTTTTATCATGAAGTTTGTGGATATAACCGCGGTATTTTGCTTTTATCGTGTGATTTTGACTGTATACCCCTAGCAAGTGTGTGTGTGTGTGTGGATTCGTCGGGCTATATATACACTTTTCTGCTTATAGCAGATTGAATTTGTAAATGATGTATACAATAAGTGGTTAGTTCAACAATAATTTCAACTTCTAAAGCCAATTTTGCCTGTTTATGTTCCATTTTATTGCCATCATCACCGAATTTTTCTTCATCGGGATCAATTTCATTTCATTCTATGAAATTATTATTGTGATATCTTTGACGTATAAATTTACGGAATCTGTAGAGGTTATGGTTAAGGTTTGGGTAAAAATTTATTAAGGTAAATGGTATATTAAAATTTCTAAACTTTTTTTAAAATTTGTCTGGATAGAGGGGATTCCACGTAATAGAAAAATGAATAAATGTTTGATTATTAATTCAAAATAAACCCTTTTAAAGGTGAAAATGAGTACCAAATGAATAAGCAAAGTAATTAAAGTAATTTTATCAATTTAAAAAAAAATTTTAAATTTTAAATGTATAAAAATAAATTATTAATAAATGAATCAACATTATAGTGTAGTATTGACTAAAAGTATCATAAAATAAACGATAGCAAATAAAAGTATATCTGGCATGACACTATTACATATGATTTGATGGTGCACAACTTATACGTGGTTGGATAGTGGTCCTTGAAATTGAAAAGGTAGGGTGCAAATTCTTTGAAAATATGAAGGATGTCACAGAAAAATTTAGTTTTATCACAATTAAAAAATGGTTCCATGTCAAAGTTTCAAATGCAAATTTTTTTAATAGATTTTATTACTTTAAAAGCTGTTAATAATTTATGCTATATCTAGAGAGCGGATTTTGTCTTCAAGGAGCTCTCAGCTTAATAAATGTTAAATCTTGACACCAATCGGACCACTTCTCATTATTTCGAGTTGTATTTGAACATTACTAAATATATGTGAAAAAGAATTGTGACAACCTAAACTGTCATTCGAAATTTATATAGCTTATATACATAAATTATAACTTTTTAAAAAATTTATCATTAAATTTGTTTGTATTAAAATGAAATTGTAATAACGTTTTTTTTTTGAAATTTTAGGACTCCTTTGATCTTGGTAAGTCATCATATTATACAATATCTCTTTCACGTATTTGACTATATTCCAAGCAGGAAGCAACTTATAAATACCACCTAATTGACTTAAAGAGTGGAAGAGCAATAGAAACTTTCGGATAAGGTTGAAAGTTGGCCTCAAAATAGCTTAACAAAGTTTAGCACGTGTTTCAAAGCTCCAAACAATATACAGTATAGTAAACCATACCGGAAAAAATATTAATAAACAGTAGGAAATATATGAAATTTCACTTTAGGGTTGGTTGTTTAACTACAATATATTGAAGGTTATAAAGAATCTTTTTTCTTCACATTTTTATTATGGAAAAATTGCCGTTGACGTGGGATAATTTTTATATAAAAATTTTTAACACAATCGGGATCCAGTTTCTCTCTTAGTAAATCTCGTTTTCTTTTTTAATCAAATTTTATGGATGAACGAATTATTAATTTTCTTCATTTTAATGCGGATAATGAAGCTTATGTTAATTTAAATTTCATTCCATTTCAGCGCAGACGAGCCGAAGAAAATGCCGCATCAGGTCAACACGATATCCATTCCATTTTAAATTCTAATCCACAACAAATGCATCCTTTAATGAGATGGTCAGAACGGAACTTCCTCAATGTAATGCTCGACCATCGATCACCATCACAATTCACTCATCCGTTCACGATGTATGAATCTCAAGGTAATATGGAAAGTGTGATTCAGTTGGCTCTACATTTGGAAACATCATGGCGGGGAATAAATCCCAGTGAATTGGCACAATTGCCATGTCATTACTATAAGAATGATTTGAATGTGTCTAACACAGATCTTGAAAAGCAAGACAAATGTATGGTTTGCTTGGAGGAGTTTCTGGAAAATGACCACTTGCGAACTTTGAGTTGTAGTCATCAATATCATGTCATATGTGTCGATAAATGGCTCAAGGTTATTCATTATTTTAATGCTTAATATAGAATAATAATAATAATTATTATTATTATTATTACAAGGGGCTCCTCCCCTGTTCGCTTCGCTTCACCAACCCCGTTAGAACGCTGGAAATAATAGCAGGAAATGATAATCAAATCAAAGTTTGAAGAAGGGAACGAAGCGAACTTTAAAAAAATAAGATAATAAAAATTTTAAAAAAATTTTAAAAAGCAAAAAAAATTAAATAAAAATTAAATTAAAAAAAAATATTAATAATAATAAAAATTAAAAAAAAATAAATTAAAAAAATAATAAAAAAAACTAAATAAATAAACAAAAATAAAATAAAATTCGGATGGAGGGAACCCTTAGCTTTTTTATATATAGAGAGATTATTATTATTATTTTTATTATTATGATTATTATTATTATTATTATTATTATTATTATTATTATTATTATTATTTATTATTATTTTTATTATTATGATTATTATTATTATTATTATTAAAAATATAATAACACCAATTGATTAAAACAATCACCAAATTTTCAATTAAACTTTGTGACTGTTATCAGAAATCGATTATTTTTTGCAATTACGTTTTTCACACGAATAAATTGACGTCCATTTTTATATATGACAGTAAGGAATAATGTTTAATTATTATAATTATTATTATTATTATTATTATTATTATTATTATTATTATTATTATTATTATTATTATTATTATTATTATTATTTTCTATGACATATAAATTTTTCATATTAATATTAATTCTATGATTCCTATTTTTTTTAGTTATACAATAATAATGCCAGTGTAGAATCATTTATCTTCACTTACTTTTCGACTTTTATAAAAACCATTGATCTGTTGTAGAAAACTATCTTCTAGATTTCAGCAATATGCAACTTTCAACATGTATAATATTTTCCCTAATTAATATTTCACAACTTTTTTCATCTTCTAATTTTGAAATAATTATATATGAGCTTTTTTCCCCATTGACTTCCATTGTTTTTGCTATTTTCATAAATTTTGGCTTGGAAGTATTTTTATAATTTCATTTTTTTAAATATTAATTTTTATAAAATTCCAAATTTTCACATTTGTTGTTATTATTATTATTAATCGTAAAAATAGAATTTGAATCATGTGTTTATTTAGTTATTTTCAAATTGTTTTGTAAACTTTTATTATGTATGTTTGAACAAATTGTGATCTACATGGTTAATCCAATGGAATTGCGATGCACAATTATCTGTGTGTGTGCGTGTGTGTGTGTTCGTGCGCATTTGTTTTCCCCAATCAGATGTAGGTGGCAGAATTTATTGTTTATTCTTTAATAATATTTGAATTAAATACAAAAATTCATTTTTGGCAATTGAACTTTGGTTTTCCATTTTTCTAAAATAGAATTATGCTACTAATTATAGATTTTTTATATACTTTGATGTATTAAATTTTATTAATCGTTTTGCGTAAGTAACAATTTTTATCACGTTTTTGAAATTACAAATTAGAGGTCAAAAATACATAAATTTATTATGGTAGAATATATAAAATTAACAGTCGACTATACATAAAATCATATTTGGATGTAATCAAGTAATCTCTGTAAAATCCTTTATCTTCGATATCATTTATTGACTATTTTCCAATTCTTTGACAACACCAGCGTTATAACAAGCGGAATGTGTTATCTTCATGATATATCTTCCCTAAATGTCTTGACATTGTACAGTTGGTCAGTACATTTCATATAATGTCACGTAATTTGCCTCTTAAGAAAAACATGAAAATGCTATTTGTTTCTTTCTTTAAACTTAATCCTGTCGGAATTAGTTGAAAAATAATTTTTAAGTGTTCATTTAATTGATCTATACCAACTCTGATTTATCACAGTTTAATCAAATGAAAAATATGTAACCCACCATAAGTCAATTTTGGCAGTAATTACATAGGAAACCTTTTTGTCTATTTTCTTTGACAGAATATAAAATAGTTTATTTCCGCCAGACGTGATCATGACATTCACTAATTTAATTTTTTTTAATTTATTAATTCTTATTAATTTTATTTAATCAAAATTTTAATCCAATGAAATGATAGAAAATGAATTTCAAATAAGAACTAAAAAAGCAATTGAAAATTGAAACACTTAAATTCTGAGAAATCGAAAAGGATTATCTAATATTCGAAAATTTTTTCATTCAATAATTTGCAGCAAAAGACTTATCTTATCATTTACTTCTTCAACTTTTAATTTATTCTGCTACCAATAAACCATCATTTTATTATTATTATTAGAAAGAGGCCATCTAATATGTTTTTTACAATATATTTCGCTAGTTTATTATCATCATCATGTATTATAGAAAATTCTTTAGATATATTATAGATTTATTAGACGAATTACAAAATAAATATTAAATTATTTATTTTTATTTTAAAATAATTATAATCATCATTTGGTATGTATATATAAGCAAAAATTCAAATCAATAAGTTATATTTAAAAAAAATTTAATATTTAAAATAGTACAACAGTTTTAAAATAATAAAAGTATTTGAGTATAAATTATTCATCATTGTAAAAGTTTATATTTTAAAATTACTTAATTTTAAAAATATTTATATATAATATTTAAGATAACATTGAAATAAAGATGTCGTTGTGATATAAAATTAAAGTAATGAATTATTAACGAAATAACGCTTCAAAAAGAGTCACTAATTTATGTTACTTAACGAAAATTGATCTATAGTCATAATGAAAATAAGTGAAATTTGTCTAAGTCATATTTTTTTACCATCGACCTATTTTCATTTTCTATTTCTTTTAACTTCATTTTACTCAGATCAATATAAGATTAATTAAATCTATACAGGGCCGTAATAAGGGTGGTGCGAGCGGTGCATTTGCACAGGGCTCACATCTGAAAAGAGCGCAAAATTGGGATGTACTAATTTTTTATGTCACCAAAAAATGAAAAAATATAAATAAAAAATAATAAATGACATGACGAAAAAAAACGACATCCCAGCTAGCCTATCTTTAACATTACTGGTTGGACTGATCCATTAGCGTGCCTTCGTAGGTGTGCATTTTATAAAATGTTAGTCTACAAAATGGGTTCCTGTCATTTTTTCAATTAGCAAGAGTAGATCAATAAATTTGTGCATTTCTTGATATATAGTCAATATATAAATGAAAAGAAAATTAATTTTAATTGATTTTAAATTTAATTATTTCATTACTTGGAATTCCGGGTAACTAGAACAATAATTCTTACATATTCAATGTCAGTCATACTTTAAGTATAAGTATTTTGATAAAAATAAGTCATGAATTGTCATAAAAATGAAAATGATTTCTCCAGGAAGCAGATATTTTTATTATTAAAGAGATTCACTTAGTTTGTTTGATAAAATTCTAGTGCAAAAAACTGAGACCTGTTTACAAAACGAGACAATAAATCACAGTTTAATCTGAATTCATTTGAATTATTTGTCGTTCATGGAATTTGTAGAATTAATGGATCGGTCTAGGACAGATTCACTTTATCCTCAACTTTAATCGTGCACGCGCGACGTATTGAAACCTGTGCATTATTAACATTGATTCACAAGTCACTCCATAAATTACTATAGGAAACAGTCGACAAATTAGTGGGATATGTTGCCTTCTTCTCTTTACGTGACATAAATGATTCTATTTCAAACAGAATTAGTCACTCGTTTTCAGTACAAATATAGGAATTTCTCTAACTCTTATTTCTTCACTTTTCTATTACAATTTCTTTTATTTACCACAGTGAAACATATGTAAATCGGAATAGAGTGAGAGAAATTCATAAAAAATATAGTTTTTTAATGGAAAATATGAAAACATTTCTAATGAGTAATTTATGCAATTTAATGCACTAAATATTATAAATTTATGATTAAATATGGCGTGAAATAGTTTTTATAGTCTAAATTAACTTTATGGAATGAATGGAAAATATAAGTAATAATAATAATAATCAAAATAATAATTCCATAGAGAAAAGTCGATTTTCAGATATCATTGAAATAAAAGTAGGCTGATTAAAATTAAAAGTTATGACTATATATATATATATATATATATATATATATATATATATATATATATATATATTATATATATATATATATATATATATATATATATATATATATATATATATATATATATATATATATATATATATATATATATATATATATTATATATTATGACAATTTATATTCCATGTTTGAGTCCAATATATTGAAAGAGATAATATGAGGAATAAATAATTCAATTTCTCATTATCTTATCAGTTAAATCAAAAGTTATTATTCTATTTCCTAATGAAATATAAATGGCAATATTTGTGATACTGTTACCAAAAATAAATTTAATTTTAATATTTTGTTGCTCATTATTATTTCTCCAGATATCGATTTAACATAATTAGAAAATTAGAAGATTTGCATTTTTTTTATGCAAAAGCAAAAAAAATTCATAATTGCGGTATTTATTTAACTTTTAAAATTTTTCACTTTTGGACACTGACATATATTGACTTATAAATCTCAATGAACTTTTGCAGTACTTGGTTTTATTTCATACAATATGTAAATTAGTTACATTCACATATATTCAGTGGTGAGCTATGCATGTCCCGCGGGGTCTCGGCAGAGCCCCTTGTTAACTTTTTAAAAATTTTGCGAGCCCCTTGTTCTTTCAACTGTGATTTTGCGCTTCACTTCAAATTAAACATTTTTAAAACAATTTTACCGCATTTGTAAATCAAAAAAAAATTTCTGGACGCTTTATATTTTACTAAAGAAACAAATTCGGAAAAAAGCATTTTTTTCTGGAAGAAAAACACCTAAATTTTTTTTTTGCGAGCCCTTTGTTGTTTTTTTCAAAGCTCACCACTGCATATATTATAGAATATAGTTTCCTCGTTTTCATGCACAGAAACCTTTCCTATTTTGTATAATGATCCATTAAAAACTTTTGGGGGTATGGACCGTTTTTTATTTCTAGAATCACTTTATTTTTCCTTTATTAAGATTATTTTTTTATATAAATCTCAATTCAATAATTGTTGTAGAATAAAGAGATAAAACATTAATTTTTAATTTTTTAATTTACTTAGTAAAATAATTTGGAATGCCAGCTTGTTTTGAATATATTTTTTTCTAAACTATGTAGTGACATATTAGCCTATTAATCATATTGTCTCCAGAGTCGCTTTCATTAGCGTTTAAGTGATCACTTGTTTTAAATCATAGAAACATGGACAACATGGCCGAAGTTTATGTGAGATGTGTTACAATGCTTGAATTACGCGGACGGTGAACGGAATAACACTAGAAAATAATGATAAACGTGTCAAAGTCAACGTTTTCCAATTATTTTCTAGAAAACTTATAATTATATAATTTATATGGCGCTGGATGTCCTTTATATGTTCTACTATATTCTAATGAATCACGCTGTATTAATAATATTCTACTAAATTCCATGTCAGATTAATATCTAAAACTAATCTAGTCGGTAAACACCCGTATTACATACATATGGAGATTTAATACAAAATATCGTCTACGGCACCACAGTAAACCAAAAAAATGTTTGTATACGACACCTTGAAAACCATTTTTTAAATCATTTATAATTTGTATGGTAGCACTCAACGTGTTAAGCTCCACTCAAAAAATATTTGGCATTTTTATCATTTTGAGGTAGAACATTTGTCGTTT
>CAUHTR010007461.1:0-12511 GCA_959609185.1 Schmidtea polychroa | reverse complement strand
TTGTTAACTTATATTTCATGTTTAATTCTTTCTTATTGGGTTAAATTAACAACCAATGAAAAATCGCCCATCAGCGGGGTCAAATACTGTCAAAATTATATATTTTTAATTTTATTTTTATGACTTTAATTGTTAAATATCATTGTCATTTATCTCAGGGGTAATTTTTACAAATTATTAAGTTTAATATGAAATACTTAATTATAAGTTGTTTTATTAGATATTCCGTTTAACAAGTTATTATTTTCTTGGCTTTCTGGGAAAATAGCATAATATTATTGCAACACAATTTATCGATTTTAATCAAGTATAAAAGTTAATCATAAAAAAATTATATTTAGATTATCATGTGGCTGTAATAAATATGAAACATTATTATTAATATTATTATTATTAATATTATTATTATTAATATTATTATTATTATTATTATTATTATTATTATTATTATTATTATTATTATTATTATTATTATTATTATTATTATTATTATTGTTATTGTTATTATTATTGTTATTGTTATTATTATTATTATTATTATTATTATTATTATTATTATTATTATTATTATTATTATTAAAAATAATAATAAGGAATAACAATTTATTTTTAGTCCTTAATCTTTGTGACAAGATGTTGTCTATTAAATCTATACAAATGTTCCATTATCAAAATAAGGCCAATCAACCATACGTTTCCTTTTTGTGAATTATTGTAGCAATAAAGGAAAAATAAACAATTATTACTACTTGTTGCTTTATTATTTCATCTTTCAAAAAAAAACTGAAATGAGTTTAATTGACTACTGAATTTCCTTATTTCTTGTTTGGTAGTCGTATTTGTCTTTGTTTTTTTATTGTTTTTTACTTCAATGTGACTGTTAATGTTAGCCTCATTAGCTTTATTTGGTCATTCAGAATAATTCTTCTGAACAATATCAAGATTGATAAAGATTTGGATTTAGAGTAGAACATGTAGAGGTGATCGGGAAACCCAAAATTTATAGGTAGTTCACGAATAAGTGAATAAGTTAATATTTGAAAAAAAATATTAATATTTGGAAATTAAACATTAAACTTTCTAAAGCATTAAACTTTAAAGTTAACAAAAGTAAGAAAATGCAAAGGTGCAATTAGATACCAATTTGGTTATATCTAGTTAAAAACTCTTAAGTTTTCTCCTTTACTGACTTTTGTTTTATTGTTTTCTCTAACAAAGAATTTTAAATTCTTCGACAATATAGAATTCTATTTATCACTTTATAGAGGAATAAATACATCTTTAATCAATTTTTGAATTCCTTCTTCCAAAATTAACGAGTAAAACCAATTAGATATTTATGCTAATTTCTGTGAGAAAGTATTTTGTAAATTTAGAATTAATTGTCACGTTATATGACATTATCGCTTCTAAATTTCCGTTGCTACCAAAAAATCAGCCAAGTTGAGTGTAGAGGACAAATCTCCTTGACTTTGACAAGAATATGATTGGGATGTGATAATTTTCTAGCATTATAAACACAACGTTTGAATGGCATATTGTAAATTGAACTCGTTTCAAGTAGACTAGTTTCTATGATGCGATATATAAACATGCAAAATCTTTTTGTAAAATTAATATTCGAAATTTTTTGTTGAAATATTGTGATTGTATTTATCTGTTAACATTATATGTTAATCAAATATATATTATACTATTTAGATAAATGCAAATACTTTTTCGTTTATTATTAATCGATATTTAATAGTAGTTCATTAATGAACGTGTAGAAATAGTTTAGGTTATTGAGAAGTTTGAATCAGTAATTTTGGTTAGGGGTCATTTACAAGATTCGGAATGGAAAAACATATCAATAGAAGACTTTGGAGAATATTTTGACAAAGTTTAAAGAAACTGGTAGTGTTTGTGATCTTGGGAATAAATCGAGATAAAAAACAATTCTAACAACACATCGGTAAAATAAGCCGCTGAAGAAATTGGATGCAGTTTTTTAACATTGCACAATGTTTTAAAGAAAAATGTTTAACATACAATATTCAAATACTCCATCGACTACTTGAAGACGATTATACTAAGAAACTTTAATTAGTAAGATCGGCATTGATCGATACACCTGTAGAATTTGGGTCATCTTAATGAACCTAGGATAGGTTTTTCCATAATATGGGTTATAGGTCAATTCTTTTTTCAGGAGAATGTGAATGGCATTGCTTCATATCACAGGTTGGTCATAGAATGGTGTCGAAGATAATTTTGTGACAAGATGTTATATGTATCAAATAATGGGATTTTTGAACGATAATGAATTGTAAGAACAGGAGCATTTATTTGGGTTTCAGGTCACCTGACCAATCATCGTTTGAATTTTTTATTTGGGATAAAGACAAAATTACACATAATAATATCAAAGAATCTCCAAGACTATAATAGTTGTATTAAAACTGAGAAACTTTAAATATATTCAGAAATGTGTGAAGATGTCATGAATTCTTTTTATTGTCAAATACATATGTGCATTGATCTTATTGGACTTTCAGTTGGAAAATATTACATTCTAGTTAATAAAATGTTGCTGTGTAAATATTGTGGAGTCTTATTTTGGATATGTTTAATTGATATTAAATTTCCAAATACGATACCAACATTTTATATCAGAACTAATGTTTCTGTTCCATTGCGTACATATTATTATGTAATTAATTATTCTACATGTAATATTTTAAATTTTACAATAGCTTTAAATTTTATTGAACAACAGAATTTTTATTTCAATATTATCTGAAAATCGACTTTTCTCTATCTAATAATGCATAGATTATTCTATTTCATAAAATATATCTTGCAATAGTGCCGCCATACAATGTTAAATATTAAAACTTATTTTAAATAAATATAACTTATTGATTTGAGTATTTGTCTAATAGTCATGGTAACGATGACTAAATTTAGAAACCAGATGGTTTCAAATGAACAAAATGTAAGATCCAAAAATTATAATTATTATGTCTTATGACAAGTACTTATATATTAGGTATTTCATAAAATCTTTGGTTGTACCTTACAGGTGGGTCACCAAAGGTTGGAAATTTCTAAGTGAAATTCAACGCTTTTTGAAAAATTTGATGTATTGGTATTTGTTATTAAATGGAATTTTCCTTTCAGATGAACCGTACATGCCCAATGTGCAGAGCTGATGCAACACTTGGTTCTTCAAGTTACATATTCGTTAATTAACTTCAAATAATGTTTTATAAATGTAAAAATGGTTCTCAACGATTCGTTTTGTTTGATTTACAACGAGAACTCCTTCAATCGCGATATGTATGATCTCGACATTATTGCCTCTATATCGTCATTATTAGGTCTGTCCTTCAAACTTTGTGTCAATTTTGATGCACTTGTGATTGTGTAAATTGATATTGGCAATCATTTTATCAGCTGCTAGTAACAAAATTGTTCATTGTATTACAGACTTGCCTGTATACATTCAGTCAGTACCCATTTCAATAAATATTTTTTGAATATCTTTTTTTTTATTTATCTTTTTATTATGCAAAATTAATTAAAATCAAATTGAATGGCTAAACCAAATGAAATATAAAATATGTAAAGTAAAGATTTGCGCAAAACATAAAATCGATATTGATTGGAAGGAAATCTATTGTGTAAAGAAAGTGAGAAAATTAACAAATCGGATAATTCAGATGGCAAATAAGGAATTTATTAAGAGAATATTGTCATAAGAAAGATAGCTAGGAATTGTTTCAGCTGAAATCCATTAAGGAAAGAAGAACATTTACCTTTGTCACTTCTGACACCAATTGTAGGGACATACAATTAATTCGAATGAAGAATGAAGAGATCATTGCTAATAAGACGAAGGTTTCTGTTTCTTGAATTTCTGGCATATTTGATTTATTGATTTTGACTCGATTTGATGATTGCGAAGTTAAATAATTCATTATTTTTTATTTTAATTTAATAATATATTTTTAGTTCAATTATTAAATTGATAAAAGTCCTGTCAGAGGCACTACAAAGATGATAATTCAAATATATAAAAAGAAGCAACATCAGAAATCGGCTTTTAGCCTCATGTAGAATTAGGGAGAAAATGAGATTAGGTTAATCAAATAAAAGAAAATTTAAGTTTGTGTTAAAATTGAATGAAAACCAAATGAAATAAAGATATACAAATGTGAAGAAGTATAATGGAAACAGTATTAAAGAAAAGTGCATAATTAGATATGAAAATAACAAAAATTCAATTTTGTAGAAAGTCAATAAAAGTGATGTCAGATAAGTGATAATGGCAAATAATGATTTTGATGATAAATCCAGGGAAGCGTGTCAAAAGCACAAATTTGTCTAAAACAAAATGTCAATTAATTTCTTATAAGAAAACCCGTTTTGTAAGATTTCTGTGGCCAAATATAATAACAATAAACCTAGCGGGAAAACCCCTGATGATCATTAATTAATGATAATTTTCAGTTGACAGCCAGAAGAAAGTTAAATTTTTTAGATTGTTTCACTCTGAAAAAATTAATTATCGTAATAATTCAAGTATAAAAATCAACCATATAAAACATCGTTTTTGAAACTCGTAATTTCACTCATAACTAAAATTTCAATATGCGTTCTCAATGCTATGAAATATTTATTATTACGTAAAATCACTTTTTTGCGTGACCAAACGAAATCCTAAATTATGTGATCATGATAATGTGATAATTATATCAATTATTGGTTCAAACTTATATAACATATTTTAGATATATTTACGTTATCTCTTTAATCCGAAGTTTATGAATAGATTTCATATTGAAATAAGGAAGTAACACTAGATTTGACATATCAATATTTTTTAAATTAATTCACTTTCTGTGGTCGGATTTATCTGAAATTTTGATGGCATGCAGTGTTCTCGACAACGAATCTATTTACCAAATTTCAGCTCAATCCGATCATGGAAAGGAGGTTAATTTAGTCCCAAAAAATTAGTGTGGCACTTACAAACATACAAACATCAGCGAAGTTAATATAGAGTAAAAAGAAGAAAATCAAGAAATTTGTCTACTTCCAGATGAAGACATAGTAGGTTAAGAGAAATCATTTGATTTGCTAGGGAAATCATTAAGAAATCTGAAGGATAATGAAAGGATCAAATTGGATCAAGGAAATAATGAAATATTCAAAATTATTTTGTGTGCAGAAATTTATTGTCATATCATTTAATTTCAATATACCATAGGGGGGGGGGGGACTTTTTTATTGACTTCATTGATATTAAAAGTTCTAAATTTTAGAACAAATGAAAAAATCAATAAATTTCAGTAGGAAGATAGGAGAAGTGACTGAGTTTTGATAAAATTAGTAAGTGAATGTATAAATGAAAATATTGGCGGATTTCACACACATGGTTGTAAAATAAAATAATTTGAAAATAAGAATCAAGTAAAAACTAGATGAAATAGAGATGCGAAAATATGATCAGGACTAAGGTTGGTATCACAGGAATATAAGGGTAACAACTACACGAAAGTACATAATGAAGTCCGAGAGGCACAGAAATGTGAATTTAGAATAATAATACCATAATTAATTATTTGAATTTAATGAAATGAAAGTAATTATAATAATTAACAGAGAAAAATAGGATGTGAAAGGAAATATTATTATTATATGATTTGGGAAGAAAAAATTGGAGAAACTAGGTGTTAATGGAAATTAATTGAACAAATTAATTAATTAAAGAGAAAATTGATAGAATGAAGGTTTTTTTAAAAAAATTGGTACAAATAATAAGAATTTAAAAATATAAAGATAAAGTATTTTTGACAGCTGTAACAGGGATAAATTTGAGAGCTGTAGAAATCTACAAATTAAAAAGAAAAGGCTGGCATTAATAAAAAATTATGGAAACTCATAGATTTGTGAAAACATTGAAAAAATATTATTAACAGAAGATAGCTCTACTTGTCGAAGTTACCTAAATAATAAAATCCAATAATTATTGAATGAATAAAATAATCAAGGGGAAATATATGAAATGGAGGATAGGTTTTTCCAGTATTCTGAGAAAAAAATGAGAAAAGAGATTGAAAATGTGAGAAAATAAACAGTCAATAAAAATAAAACAATGAAATATGAAAAGGTCGTTCTTAAATAACAACTACAAAGTGAAGGAAGCAAAACATAAATAAAATTAAAATCGAAATTAAATTTGCATATCTCGATATCCTGTACGAGATACAGATAATGGATCACCGGAGAAGTTGAGAGATGGCGTCTTCTAAAAATTATATATCTCGACAGCTGTCAGAGATAATGGAGAAATTGGAGATGGGGACTGGAATGTACTGGAGGAATGAATCTAAACTAAAGTCAATATCAGTCAGTGTCATTAGATTGCAGATTATAAAAGGAAACACAACCTGAATCAAATGACAGAAGTTGTAAAGAAAAGAAGGAAATAGAATTTAGAAAAATAAAAAAGAAGTTGGAAGAGAAATAAAAAGAAAAGACAGGTAAGAAAACAGAATTAATCGAAACTCAATGTGAATTATGAAGTTTTCGGATAAATGATTGATAAGTTATCGAGTAAATTCAAGTTAATACTTAGAAAGTAACTAGATCATCAAAACCAGAATCATTACTCAAGTGGTTTTAAATTCCAAGTTGTATCCAAGGCATTGTTGTAATATTGAATTATTTTTGTCGCTGTAAATTGGTAATCAATTTTGGTAATCAATAAAATTTTATATTGTCTGAAGTTCGTTATTGTTTGTTACGCTTTGGAGTCAGATCATTAATTGGTACTATTTATTTTCACGGACAACCTTAACAAAATGAACAAACACAAATCCTGATTTGCATGACGGTGTTCACTATCTGAACAATTTAATACAGTCATTCAAAATTCATTCTCATTTTATGTAAATTTTCGTAATGGTTCTGATAATCAAAATTCTAGAATTGATGCAGTTTGATTTTATTGTTTTCTAATACACATTTCTGTATTTCTTTCATATCTATTTCCATTTGTTTTAAGAAAGAACCTACAAGCGATTCGCCGATAATTAAATGCGTATCAATCTGTGATTGTCGACCAAAAAGAACTTCAACGAAATTCAACTTTTTTTGGTTGTTTTAAAATCTGACTTTTGTTTCTGCAATTCAATATCGAAATATAAATTATTTGAATAGTGTTCAACATTCTTTGGGTTCAGTTAAAATTATGGATTTTCGATCTCTACTTTCATTCAAATTATTATTCTTGTCCTTATTCACAAAATCCATTACCTCGAAACGAATTATCAGTAATCTTTTCCAAAATTATAATGTTTACGGAATGGAACATTTTTCAATTCAATATTCACTGAAATTATTAAATTATATCAAATTGAATAGTTCCGAATAAAAAGAAACCCGAAATTGAAAGAAAAAGAATAGCGGTCAAACAGAGAAGTAATGGCAAAAAAAGATATGATAAAAAAAGAACTATAAAAGGGTAAGATCAGACACGAAATGGAAAAATGCCCAAATCTGAGGAAGTGAAATGAAGTAAAATGTTATTAAAATTGAAGCTGGAAAACGGGAGAGGAATAGATTATGGGATGGTGGAAACTCCAAATTCAGATAATCAGCAGAAGAAGAAACTGACAATAGGAGTTTGAGAAACAAAACTAAGAACTAAAAGGGAATTATAATAGGAGTTCAGATCAGAGAGCGGAATCAAATAAAAAGGTGAAACTTATTTTTAAATCGCACAAGGTCGAGACTGTCCAGGCCGAGGTTCGATCAGAAATTGCGAGAAAAATCATGGTCAACTAAAAGTTGTAATTATTTATTGAGAGTTGTAAATTTACAATAAAACAAATATATGTTGGGAGTTTGTGTTTGTCAATTTTGGTACACGTGGAGTCAGAGTAACCAACGGTCGACTTTTTAGTATCATAAAACCCAACAACAGTGCTACATTTACTATTAAGCTAAATAAACTAAAGCTTTGAGCCCCAGATTTCAGGAGCCTCTAGATTTTAAGAAAATGATGTTTTTAAACAGGGAAATATTTTATGTTGCTTTGGGAAGACGACAATTAAAATTCATTTCTGGTGATTAAATGTTGCCAAGATGGATGCTGGTTCTCATAGCCAATTTACTATTTTAATCATTTGAAAGCAGTTAAAATTTTTTGATTTTAACAGAATCTAAACAATTGTAGCATGACAGTAACATTTTCTCTTAAACCGAATCCATGTTGACATCAAAAAGACTTATGTTGGGCCGAAATGCGGAGTGGAGAAAACTGGAGCGAATAGAAAAATAAACCTCGAAAGATAAACGAAATAAGATAAAAATATAAAATACCACAAAAATCTCACTAGTAAATAGGAAGGAACAATAAAATAACAATAAAAGAATAAGAATAAGTAAATAAACTAAATAAAATCCAATAAACCCCTTAAGATTTAGAAATAAAATGGGTTAAGGTACATAGCGGATAAAGTAGGAATAGAATAAGTAAAAAAGTGAAAACAAATAAATAAGGAATTTAAGAAAATAAATAAAAATAAAACCATCTTAAGTCCAATTAAAACAAAAAAAATGATATTACAATAAAATAACAATAAGTCCGCAGGAAAATAGGAGGAAAATAATAAAAATAAGAAAAAATAAATAAAATAATAATAAGAGATAAGTTAAGTCATTAAAAATTTAATATACGATGATAAAAACATAAAAATAATAATAAATAGTAAAAATACAAGCAGGTAGCGTCCTGATTGGACGAAAAATACTATATATGTAACGTGAAAAATTAGACGACACCCACTTTTAATTTTTCACGATTACAGGTAAAATTTTAGAAAACTTAAGACCCACTTTTAATTTTTCACGATTACAGATTACAGAGCATAGATTTCAGATACTTCATAGAATTCAGGACTAGAATCGCAAACGCTAACTTCAGAGATTTTCAGAACTTACCTTTAATTTATTCGAGACCAGTTTAAATTCGATTTCGTGCCAGTTTTTGAAACTATCGGTAGGCTGATTTATTTATATGTATTAGTTAATGTATTAATGACGAAAAACAAAACTCATTTCGTAAAATAAATTTATTTAATTACAAATGTCCTTTTCTTCATGGTGCCGGCGACTGTACCATCTGAGAGCTCCCAGTATGATGTGGATGAGTTGGAAATGTACCACGGTAGAGTACACGACAGTGGGAAGATTGACCTTCATAAGAACTCCCGAAGATGCTGAAAATGAGAATGGAATATTTGCAGAGAAGGATATTTATTTTATGAGAGATCTACCAAGGGATATGATGAGGTTGCGATTGTGTGGAATGAAAAGCATCATACTTGGAGTCCAAATGATAGGGTCGCCGGGTGATTTTCATTGATTTATTTTATTTTGTCGATTTATCTATTTTTATTGATCCATTTTGCTACTATTTGATTCATTCATACATTTCATTATTCATAAATGGTATATTAAATGTTGATTTTGTGAAAACGAGTCGAACGGTCCCTCATGACGATGCAAGAACGGCGGCAGAGATGATTGCCTTCTTGGGTGGGTCATGAGGGGTGAGGGGACTCCACAGGTGGAATACGGTTGAGAGTGGAATTTCTCACCTCGAGCGCGATCTGATAGAGGATCTTTCAATTTTCTTTCATGAAGTCACGCCGAGTTTTCAGAGCAAAAAGAGTAAATTTCCAAAGTCGGAGACAATTTTGTTGGATTGAGATTAGTTGCGTTACTGTCAGGAACTCCGCTTTTCCGTCGAATATCGATAGACGTCTGATGAGGAATAGGCGATGCATTGTTAGAGTTTTCACCGAGAAGTTCTGCTAAGCATTTAAAATTGAATCCCGAGATGTTCATCGCAGAGACGTTAGCGAGTAAATCCACCCATTCACGTATTTAGATTGTAGCTTGACATTGAATATCTGATAAGGTTTGGTTCGACATTGACAGCAGCTCGTCTAAAATGAGAAGGTAAACAAATTCTTGATAAAGAAATGAATCACTTGCCTTGAGTCCGAGGGAAAATATCAATAGCGATAGGAGAGTCATTAGTTGCTCATGACTGGATAAATTGTCGACGGAAAAAGCTGGCTAATAATCTGATAAAGTTATCTAATAAGTTGATTGAGGAAAGTGGCAGTTGATCGAGTGTATAGAGCAGTCTTATCGTGAGTCGACCTAATAGTGAAAAATCGAGAATATAGAGTTAATCTTTATCTACTGAATTCGTAAATTACTCACACAATCAAGTTTCTTGAATTTTGAACACACCTACTGAGTGTCCGTTTCAACTGGAGCATCTATCTACGACTCTACATGTACACATGCATCACACACAGATTAGGTCATAGTGCACATGTGGATATTGTTATTACCTAACCATAGGGAGAGAGTCGCAAACTTGTATCTGCTGGTAGACCACTAAATTGCGTCAGAGAAAATAACAGTGCGACGAGAATCTTCTTTTCTGTCAGTGTGCAAGTCACTAGTTAAATACACCAACATGCATCATAACGAACCCGTCGATAGTTGATGGTATAGATAGGAAATCAAATGAATACACAACTGCGGCCGATTTAAGCGTCACTATGACGATGTTTATGGCGTTAAGTTCGAAATAACTAAGTTATAATTCATGATGAAAATTTTAAGTAAAAGTATTACAATTTTCTTACAAACTCGAGGGTCTATATACAAGACGGGTGTCCCGGTAATTGCTGATTAATTTTTGTTCATCATGCAACACGCGTAGAATTTAATGACGTGGCAGTAAAATGAGTAAAATAAAATTGTTAAAATGCAACTCCGATAATTAAGACAATAGCGTTCATATTAACGAATTAATAGTCATGCAGCAGTTAAAAATAGTCAAACTCGTAAAGTAAACCTAAAAGCTAGTGTAACGAATTGTTTTTATGAATTCCGTTTTCTTCTCACATAGTGGTAGTGCTTACATGAGTTAGATTGAATGTTTGAGATTGCATGAAGGTGAGCGTTTGCCGTCAGGGTAGATTGGTAGGCCACTCTTGGACAACTTGGTCGGGGAGATCTTAATTTTCGTTTTTCGAAAACATGAATAATACCCCAGCGAATTTTTCAATTTAAAGATAAAAATTTCTTAACAATTTAGATGAATACCTCCACCAGTTCCGAGAAAACCCTCAGACCTTGCTTTTCCTGTGCTGATAAAAATGCCGATATCGCACAGCTCCACTTGTACATCGGGGAATTGAAAAAGAGAATTGACCTCTATGAGGGAACGTGGTTCTCCCCACCACAAATGAAAGAGGAGAAGAGCAAGATTCTGCGTTTGGAGCACTGCCGTGACAGTCTCCTGGAAGAAAGCAGGTGCCAGAGGCTAACCATAAAGGCCCAATCAGAGGCACTGCACAAGATATACTCCGAATCAGAACTAGCGAAGCGAGTTCGCGAATACCCGATACGAGATGGGACTAACGTGTTCCCAATGCACCACAAATCAGCTGAAACCCCTTCAACATCCAGTTGTAAAGGGCATGGCCCACAATTGCCACCAATTCCCGCCCCAGTTCTTTCGGGCTATCGGCCTATGTCTGGCGGACCAACGGACCCTATCTTGGCTCCAGTACTCGTACCACACCTCGTTCGACCCCCAGTCGAAGCTACACTCCCCCATCGTAAACGTAAGCGGCTGACGCGTGCTGAAAAGAATCAGAAACGTAGAAACGCCATGGCCGCGCTTGAGGCATCATTATCAGCAGCCAGATCGACTATCAAAGAAATTACAGTTACCCATTCCATTCCTACCAAAGAAGTATTCCGGGTAGTTCCGGCCGACAGTATCAAATTCCTAGAAGACCGCCGGTTGCCCGTTGACATCGACGAGATGCTCGCAGAGGGTGAAGCATTCTCGTAGCCACGTCTCTCTCGGGTCTCGATTCCACTGATATTACGAACGAACTTGAAGAAGTGACATTATCTCGTGACTAATCTTAAATGTTTTGTGTTTTATTTAAATATTGCTGAATGTAAATTGATGTTTTTCGTTCTAATATAACTGTTCGATTTCTTTGATTGTGTTAATTGTATGTATGACTTGCTACGGTTGAATTGCATGAGAGAAGGATCATGAATACTATAGTAGAAACTTGAATGCCGTACCTTTTGGACCAGGGTCGGACCGAATGATGCGTAAAGAGTGGGTAAGACCTTCTAAGGCACCGTAGAACCCGAACCGAGAAAGGGTTAGGAGTAGTCCTAAGGCAGGGGCTCACCTGCTAACTCTTTCCAACCCGTGTGAGCAGTACCAACGTGGAACATCCACCACGGGCTCATACGTGGGAATATGCGAATGATCATTTGGAGTGTGTGAGGGAATGGTCTGAGCAGAATAATGATACCGGATAGGTGTGTCAATCATGTATATATATTTTTCTTTTCCCCACATACGCCAACACTTATATAAATAGCCATAACACTGTTTAAG
>CAUHTR010007460.1:53307-67334 GCA_959609185.1 Schmidtea polychroa | reverse complement strand
AATTCCACCCGTTTAATGTCGGTAGATTTAGTTCCTAAAATTGCAATTATGTATATCCTCGACCTATCTGACATAGGAATCGGCTGAACAGATGTTATGCTTTTTTCCATTTTATCGTCAATTACTATTTCTTACATAACTCCAACCGCATTTTTTCACCGTTTCTGAGTCACTGAATGGTTTCTTTTTTTCTCGTTAGTCGCTTTTCACTGCACTAGAATTGCACTGCACACTTATAAGATGTGATCAAAGATTCAACTTTACCTTTCCTAGGAACTGAGCCTTCTGGATACAAAATTCCAAAAATTTGTGTTAGTATTGCCGTACTCAGAAGGTTTTAAGGATTATAAAGTGAAGATAAGAAAGCAGTTAGGGAATTTAAACTATAGGATAGTGTCAACTTCATGGAAAGTACGCAATATGTTTATTAATAAGTCAAAAACTCCGGTTGAATTGTGTTCCGATCTAGTTTATCAGTTTACATGTAACGGGTGTAATGCCACATACATTGGAGAGACTTCCCGTAAACTCTGTATTCGAGCTCGAGAACATTGTAGACCGAAGGCTTTGACCCATATTGGTGAGCACAATAAGGGCTGTAAGATTAAAATAGGTATGTCTGATTTTAAAATTTTATTAAAAAACTTCGATAATTATTGGGAACGTGTGATTTGTGAGGCGTTGTTAGTGTGTATCTATCCCTAACGACCACAAGCCTTCCAACTGTTTTCATTTTTTATACCTATTTTTTTCCCGTTTTATACCTATTTTGTGAATCCGAAAATTAATGTGCAGAATGCAGTAAATACTTGTGTGTTGAGTGTTTTTAAATAAGCTTTTGTGTATTGTATGTATTGATTGTTGTGTTAAATTAAATAATTAATAAAAATTTTTAAATTAAATTTTAAATGTTAAAATTTTAAAAAAATAATACATTTTTTTATAAAATGAAAAAATTTTTTTATATATAATTAAATTTGTTTAAAATTCTTAATTTAATGAGTTATTATATCCCNTATAATTTTTATTAATATTAATATTATTTTTTATTATTATCTATTATTTTTATTATTATTATAATTAATTTTATTAATATTTATATTATTATTATTTTCATTTTATTATTATTTTTATCATCATTTTTTATTATTATTTTTATTATCACTGCTTATCACTGGCTCCCGTAGGCCACTAACTACCTACTGACCCATAATTTACTTTATTTTTAAATTTTTCGAACCATAATTTACTTTAATTGAAAAATTTGCCACGTTTTTTAGTGTAGACCACCTTTTTCTATTAAAATTCTCAGGACCAAGAAGACCCACCCAAATAATACTGACTTATCCTTGGCTTTTTATTGAAAAAAAATTTTGTATTGAAAATCCCAGAAAAAAAACATTGGAGCGTACGGGAACAATTATGTAATCAAAAGTTGCAACATTTTTTACCCCCCCCCCTATTGCTGCCGTAGGCTACTATCTACCTACTAAATTATTAAACTCAAATAATTTAAAAAGTCCTTTGAATTTTAACATGTGTCCACGGGCCAGTTATTAGGCCTTCGTGGACCAAATTTAGCCCGAGGGCCGATAATTAAATAACCCTGGTATACATTCTTGGTAGATCTGGGGTGACGGTTGACCCGTCTCACATCAATATTTACATATTAGGCTAGAAATGGGATAAAATAATAATGTAATAATTAAAGTCACTGCCCCTCGTAACAATGCATAAAAAATCAATAATGTTATATCAATATTTGGTTAATTTGTACGTTTAATTTTTAGAACTTGAATTTTTACATTTCTAGCGTTAAATCGGAATTCCGCAGTATTTCAATATCTCCACAATCGACCAATCAAAACATAACAATTCTGGCCAATGATATAAAATTTCGATATTTAGGGAAAATAAACAAAATTCAAAAAACAAAAAACAATTTAATATATTAAATGTCATCCGTGAAAATTGGTAATTAGAAATTCAGTTCCAATATCAACATTTTGCGGAAAATTCCATTTTCTAGTTGCACGATCCCTCGGTTTATATAGAAAATTACTACCAAAAATAACAACTTGAAATTCGTCGCTAATTTTCAATAGAAAAACAGCTTTGTCCTTTTGAACAGTTTTCAAAGAACAATCTTCAATAGATGCGATTCGAAATAAATTTTTAGTTTCCAGTACAATAACTCCAGAAAGACCAACTAAGTTTGTGTTAAGCTTAGATTTGTCTACGATAATTTCTGCTCCAATAAGATCCAACTTTAATATTTGTTCATTTATGGTTTTGGAATTTGTGTTTATTGAAGAACGTATGAGTGATACAGAATACGGTTGGATATAAGTTTGCCATAAATTTCTTAGCTCTATTAATAAGGGCTTCTCTATCGATTTTTGATTTAAAACAGCATTAATAGAATTACATCTTTTTTTCTTGTTATTAATTCCAGTTTTTCTTTTAGGTAACAACGGGAACTTTCTTTTGCGTTTAACTGATTCAAAAATTAGAGTTGCTCCATCACGTTCTGTTAATTCTGAACCAGCTTCTTTGAAATAATTTTTGATAAAACTTATATTAGTTGTATATTGATCTAGCGAATTATCCATAAAAATAATAATATATAATGATAATTAATATTTCTAAAAAATATTTCTAAATATTATTTAAACAATTTTATTAAAATATTGGAGATTATTTTTTTAAAAATATTCCATATTTACTTTTTAAAATTTTATTTCAATATTAATTATTAATATTTAGAAAGTAAGTTGATAAGTTAAATATTTTTATAATAATTATTATTTAAAAAGTTATTAATGAAAATGTCGCCTCGGTGGTAAAATTTCGGCAACGTGATTTCAAAAAATTTCCAATAAAAAATTAAGTTTTGATAGTATTTACATTTTCAAAGATGATTCTAATTCTAAATTTTTTCCTCTATTTTGTGGTACTTAAATATTTAAATAATATTAAAAATCTAAAAATTTGTTGGTCAAAATGTTAACTTGGTGGTAAATTATTTCAAAGCAACATAGTAAATTTTCAAATCTGACACTATTTTACAAATTTGATATAATTTATATTGTAAATTTAATTATCTATTTATTGATATCTAAATTACTTTGTAACAATTATTATTGTAAAAGTTATTAGCAAATTTGTTAAATGTGTACTGTAAATTTAATTAAATTATCTAATGTACATTGGTAGCTTAAGTTAAAGCGTTTTTTATCTTAAATTTCCAAGAGTTGCCGTTGACCAATTACCTTAAAAAATTGTACAGGTACTAAATCGAGTATGCTGATCAATATTTCGTTTAAAAAAATTTGAAAAAAAGTGACCGAAATGGGTTTTGAACCCATTTGTTTTGGCAATGCAGCCGAGTGCTATTACCACTAAAGTACTACAGCTATACTCAATATAAAATAAGTAAATAATATTTTAATTAATAATATTGTATGGATTTATAAAAGGTAATTTTAAATATAAGTCATTCATTTAATTGTGTACTAAATTTGGTATATACCTAAAAAAATTATATAAAGTTTCATAAAATTGTTGAGAATTACAATTTCATGAAGTTGTACTATCACACTCAGTTCTATGCGAATATTTCACCAGTATAATATCTTAGATAGGGTTAGTTTGAATGACATCCTCATCGGATTACTGAAGAAAAGTTATTTAGAAATACGTTTGCAGCATCATTAAAGACACGTAATAGGTTCGAATTATTGTTGAAGATGTTGCATTTTGTATACTATCAAAAATTGGAAGGGGAGCAATTGCATAAAGTGAAAGACTTGATAACTATTTTGATAAAACATTATCATTCTTTAAATGATCTGTTATGGAACCACATATGTATAATTGACAAATATATTCAGCCAAACTTTTGATTAGGATCATAAAACTCCCCTAGCAATAATCACGAATTTATGTGAATTAATTTCATACAGTTCAAGAATTATAATTTTTACACAAATATTCAATTGAAGAAAAAGAAATGTTTGTTTTCTTATGTTAAAAAAATAAAATAATAATGCAATTTTATAATAACCGCTAGTTTTTCATTGAATATATCATAATCAATACAATATTGTTCAGGAAAGACGTATAGCCTATAGGGTATAGGTCCTTTTCTATAATCAAAACGAACAATTTATTGAATGACATCACTGTACGATCACTGAAATTTATAGAACTATTGTCAGTCTAAAATAAAATATTTGAAAAAATGAACTCAAGATATTGTATATTATATATAATATGTTATATTTGTAAAACATTAGCATAAAAGTAAAAGAGCAAGGTATTATTAACGATATGTTGGGTTACTGCGTCGTTGGTGATATTTATATATTACAAATTCTTATTCTGACTCCAGGCGTGCTTTTAACTGACTGACAAATAACAATCGACAACAGGAACCTTTATTTATAATCACAAATAATTTGCACTACACAATGACACAATTTATTCAACAATCTAGCCGACGATTATCCAGTGCTTATTACGACACTCTGTGACGAATAGCACTCGCCTATAGCACCGGGTTTGAAGGATCACTAGCTACCGATTGGGTTTAACAACGGGGAATTTGAGCTGGTTGTTTCTTTGCTATGACTTCGATTCAACTCGCTAAACTTTGCCTTTACCCTCTCTGATCAATAATTAGCTTTAGTTTCTCCTTTAATTTTCTTCGACAACTTTCTTTAAATATCTCAATAACTTTTTCTCGTCTGGTTTTAATATACTCTTCTGAAACGATTTTTTTCAACAATCATTCTCTAGCAATTATTCTTTTAACAATTCGTATCGGTAAATTTCCACAATTTCTGTTACAATTTCTTTTGTTTCGATCTCTTGTTATTATTGTTGTCTCCACAATTTCTGTTAAAATTTTCGTCTCTTCAATTTCTGTTACAATTTCTCGTCTCCTCCTTCTTTCTCTGCTTTTCTTTTCTATAGCTCATAATTTTGTATAAGGTGGCTTATCTTTCTGTTTTTCCCAATCTGCCTTTGAGGCACATAATTTTGCTTCTCACTATCTCTGACAGCTGTCGAGTTAATTTTTAATTTTCCTTTTCCATTTATCCGCATTTTTCATTCGAATCCGCTATCTCTGACAGGCTGTCGAGATATGTATTTTCTCGTTTTTGTTTTTTGGAATTTGAAATTCCTTTTTCCCCTTTTCGTACTTCTTAAATAATGATGACATTTGTTTTAATTTCTTGTTCGCTTTCTTTTGTTTGATTTCTTTTTCTCGTTTCTCATTTCTTTAACTTCGGTCTTCTTCTCCGAGTTCCTATAGATCGTCCCATTTGTCATGACGATTTTCCCCAGGTAATTTTATTTATTTATCAATTATTTCTTATTTAGGTATCCTTAACAGTGTTGTCCAAACTTTTTTGAGCCACGGCATACTTGGCTGATTTAAAAATTTTCGCGGCACACCTAAATTTTTTTTGCTTTATTTGAAATTTTTTATTGCACTTTTACTAATCTTTTAATAAGAAATGAAAAACTTATTTACTTAAAATAAATTTAATGTAAAAAATTTTAAATTTAGAAAAATTAGTGAATGAAAAATTCATAAAACATAGTTAATGAGATTTATGTGCTTGATGTATTTTAGATTGTCAATATTTCCAGTAAGAAATATAAATATGATTGTAAACAAATAAATTTCGCACTTAATTGACTGATTAACATTTAAACTTGAAATAACTGTTAAAATATCCACAATCAAATTGCCTTTTATTAAGTTGTTTGGAAAAACAGAATTTTTTGACTTTTTATAAAAAAATTTCACGGCAAACCTGGGTACCCGGCAAGACACACAGTTTGGACAACACTGCCTTAACAGATATAATAATTAAAAATCGATATTTTTAATTGTTTTTGAATCTAAATACCATTAACTACATTCTACATGATTACTTTTCTTACTTCTTGTCTAACAAAGTTGTCGATAGTATCAACGAAGTATGTTATATTAATATTATGGAGAAGTTTCTCAACCATCAACCATGTATGTTAAAGCTTAAGCGGCTCTTAATTAATTTTAATTTCTTGAAATTTCTCTCACAGTTAGTCAAACTTCAAATAATAGTAAGAATAATTCGTAATAAAATGATAATATTCGGTAAGCCTTACCCAAAATTGTATTTTTGAATAATCTGTGAAAGTTCAACAAGATATTCCTTCTATGTGTTGGTTTATTACTGTTAAAGTCGGTACTGATTCTGTAACCTCCTGCTCTTTGTCTCAGTTATCAAAATAAAACCCAACACAAAACACTTTATTAAATGTCAACAAATGTTAATACTTTTTTAGTTCGGCACTCTTTAGTTAATATCGAAAGCATGTGACCCTAAGTGAGACCGCATTATTCAGGTATGGCAATGTTTTTTATCTTCTTAAAGTTTGAATTGTAAAAGCTTCTTGCTCTTTAATCACGATATAGTACTTTCCCTTTTTCGACCAACTGGCATTTTCGCAACATTGTCATTTACTCTTATATTGCTTCTCATACTGCTTACTCGCTCAATTAAATTAGCATCGACCAAAATTTTGAAAAATTAAATAGTTGAATAGATGCCCAATTTGTTCTTGTATAGCTACAACAGCAACGAAACCTATTAATATTTGTGTTACCTTGTCACTATTTTTAATGGAGAAAATCAAGAATAGATAACGCGCATAGAGAAGCTCGAGACGGGCTATTAATTATTACTATTGTTTGAATCATTCTGGTTAACAGCCGAGATAGAGATTTGGAGCTGAATGCCGGGAGAGAGATTGGCTTGGCAATAATCATTTTTTATCCAGATTTGGTATAAAAGGAATAGGAAAATCAGAACAAACTGGCATTAGCCCCAGATCGGGATTTTAAGAAGAAATTTGAGAATAAGCAAAAGGAAACTCATTGGAAGGATCAATGATAAAAACGAGACGAATATTAATAAAGATTTTGACAAAGCACCAACACCGAACGGAGGATCTGTCGAACTCATAAAACTTTGGTTATTAATTATTTTGTGTTGAGAGAGATATTTTGTGATTCAACATACGTTGGGTAGTTCGTTGCAATAATTAGTAATAATTAGTATAAGATTATTCAGAACTAGGATTTTATCAGCCTGCATTCGAGAAATTATTAATTTATTAGTATAAATATAAATAGTATAGATATAATATAGAACTAATAAATAGTATATTAGAATATAGTTTTTGTAATTAGTTTATCTGAAATAATCTTTAAAGATTTAGAGATTTTAACCCCAACACTATCCTAAAAGTAATAAATTTCGAAATGTATTAGCCAACATATACTAATGAAGTAATTGAAACTATTAAGAATATTAAGAATAATAGATAGAAGAAAATGAATAGATCCTAATAATATAGGGTTATGTCCGTTTATCTAGTCAAGAATAGTTCCTAGTGGGAATCTGTTAACTATTTGCTGTCATAGGTGCGGTTTCAACAGGCGTAATCCCTTTCAAAATTTTGTATAACCACACAACATCCGTCGTGACAAATTAATTAATTCAAGTAAGCATCTTGGCGATGAAGAAATTATTTTGGAAAATACTGGAATAGATTCTAAGCACAAATTTCCTGAATTAGATCATTCCTGAAGATTATATGCTCATGATTGAAAATCATCAACCTTGGAAATTATTAGTCTTCCAATGCCTTACAGAGTTTACAAATTTCAGAAGACATAAAGTATTCTCTAGCGTTAGTTGATTTATTTATTTAAATATATTTTTTATTTATAGTTCTCAAACGACCCAGAAAATTGTAACTTCTAGAGGATTTAATGTTTAAAATGTTTTAAGAATGTTTAAAATGTTTAAACTTAATTACTTTTAATGACTTTTGAAGAAATAAGTCAACGAATTTATATTTAAACAAAATCAGTTTGTGTAATTTTAGAATAGAACAATTTTATAGATTTGACTCCAATAGATTTCGGTTTAGAGATTAGCAATTCGTTCTGTGACTTACCGATTTTATTGCCTTTGTTTTCATTTGAATTAGTTAACGCTGGGAAATAATCAACTTTCTTGGGGAATAATTTACAATGATAAACATCTTACAGTGATCTCAAACGATATTTAATACCAAATTTTAATTATATAAAAATTGAAAACTTGTATATCAAACAATAAATTATAATTTTTAATTATGCTTCCCTCTAAATTTAATTATCTCTACATGTAATTTTTAATTTTTATCTCGTCTGTTTGCGCATTGTGGTTAAAATGGTTATTTCATGTATGTTTCACACAGACGCGGACAAAGGTTTTTGTTCTCGAGAGAAAAATGGAATTTATCGAAATTGATTGGAATTTTTGATATTATGTTTTTGTTTGAATATTTGAATCAAAATAATGTCAACGGATGTTTATTTTAAATTTGATAATGAAGATGAAAAGATCGAATGCTGAAAAGAAAGTACACCACTGAGTTAATGGAACAAGAGGAGGGCAAGTTGCATGATTCTAATGGTTCTGAAGAAACAGATAGTTTTTTTAGAGGAGAAGGATATCAATTACTACTTTTTGATAATAACGTCAGTGATGTTGAGAAATCTGATCCTACTCCATTTGTCAAGTACAAAGTAAATTGACAGACATTATTGATGAATTCTTTGAAAAATCTATTGATGAAAGATTCGAATTGCCTTTTCTATGAAATTATTAAATTAGTTGTTCAATATCGAAGTGATGCCAATGCTGCTGTTCGAAACAAACGTTATGGAATTGCACTCAATGAATGTTTATGATAATTGAATATATTGTATGCTATGTCGTTAGTGACTGATGACGAGGAGAAAATTCGATGGGGTCATGTTGTGAAATTATATCTGAATATGGCTTATTGTGATTTGAAATTAAACCGGGATCATCTGCAATTAAATGTTGCAATACAGTGCTTGCTAAGCAGCCGGTGAATGCAAAAACCCTTTTCGAAAAGAAAAGGGTCTGATGATTGTTTGAGAATTAGAAACTGGTATTTCAAAAAATGGTCAAACTCGACTTGGGGTCAAGCAAATGATAGTTGATGTAAATAAAACTTTGATTCGTACTTCTTTTGAATTTGATTTAATCACTACTCTTTGTTGATTTGTCAAGACAATTAGTATTCTTTTCCACATCGTCTCATTGTGTGGTATCAGCATCATAATTACATTGTTTATTATAATTGAATTCAAAAATATTTTGAAATTAAAATTTATTCAATCACCAAGGGCGACCGAATATTAAAACAAAAGAAATTTTGTTTTAGTCTTTGGCATATATATATAATAAAATGATTACCTATTTTATTAATAAAAAGGTAATTTATATTTAGGGTTAGGGTTAGGGTCAATATTCATTTTTATTCGAAGTTTCAAAATGTTCTTTGTGAAAATTGGCATTAACTTTTTAAATTCACAATTCAAACGCATTTAAATGTAATTCTTTTAATCGTAATATCAATCATTTCATTATTGATTATAATAGCTGTGACGGTTTATAATTTTTAAAAACTAAAAGTAGAATGTAATTTGAAAATTTCAAGTCGAATATTTATAAAAGTTGTTGAGGTAAAGACACGAAATAAAGCAGAAGCACAATTAAAATCAATAATAACACCAAAATAATTAAAAAATTTATAAAACTTGAAAACTAATAACCAATCGGTGTAAATCGAAAGGTTGAACGCGAAATCATGAGACGAGTCCCTAGAGAAAGTTTTAATAAAATAACAAACTAATTAAAATTAATTAATCAGCTAATGGGAAATACGAGAAGTATAAAGAGTCGAGCAGTAATGGAAGTTGAGAAAAGTATTAAATGATCTAACTGATAAAAACTGATAAAAGGCGAGAACGAACAAGTGGCTTGTTGCGTAACCAATAAAATCGAAATTTCGGGAATAATTGCTGAGCAATAATTAAAATGTTTTCTGAGATGGGATAAAAAGAGAGCTAATTGCAGTTGATCGAAGAGCAAAAGAATTATTTGAATCGAAATCAAGCGGAGGTCAGCGAAACGAAGGAAACCTTAAATTAGCTTAACGTACCAAAAAAAGGTGATCACTCATTGAGCCATTTGCCTTCATGCTAATTAAATAAATTCTGCAAGAAAATGCAAATAGTATAACGAGTTAAAAATTGTTTTAAGAATCAATAAATTTGTTTAGTTGAGTCTTGGTTATTTGATTTATAAAATGGACACGACGAGACAGAAATTAACCAACTTTATTGATTAATAACCCTACAAAATTATGAAGATAAAACAGCTCAAAAAATGGAATGTTTGGTTTAATAATAATACTGAATTAAAAACTCAAATATGTTTGGATTGTTTTGAAATAAAATTTTATTATTGATTTGGTTTTAATGAATACAGAAAATTGAATTATATTAAAAACTAATAATAGTTATCATAGTACTGTTTGGCAGGAACCCATCAAATCCAATCTAGGTCAGGATAAAATGAAAATAAATAAAATTAATAACTCAAATATAACAGTAAAGAAAATAATAAACTAATTTACTCCAGCTAATGTACTCCCTCGACCCTCACAAATTGTTTTTTTTAGGTTCAGTAGGGCGGAGAGCCCATATTACGTGACCTCCCACTTTTTTTACACTCGCCATAAATTTTTTAAATTTTGTTTTATTAAGTGATTACGAAATATTTTAAATATTGTCTTAATCGGTGATTATGTAATTATTTCTAATATATTCAAATCGATGATTACGTAACATTAAAAATTAAATATATGATTACGTCATCATTTTTAATTGTTTACAATAACTTTTTATATATATCAATATACTTGAAATTAAATTCTCTTTTATTGAGGTTGCCAAAAAGCTTTATGAGAGTCGAGGATTCCTGTTGGGCTGGAGTGCACACATCTTTCTACTATCTAACCTTCAAACACGATTTCCGGTCCGACAGACGGGTTTGATCTCAATTTCAGTGAAGCCATGTATAGGTAGAATTTAATTCCCTACAAAATGGGTTGATTTTAAATTTCATATTTCGCGTAGCGTGTGATATACACATGTTTTCTTGAAATTTTACATTTTTCATTGTTTTGTGAATTTGGTTAGTCTAAATATGTTGAACTGACATGAATCTGTGGAAATGGTCGAATACAAATAAAAACACGTATATATTTTGTTGGTGTAAAAATATTGCCAATCCCTACAGATGAGAGCTGTTTGGAATAATTATCGATTAATTTCGTTTATCCTTGAATTCTTAGAGAACGAACAAGTTTTTCGGAATTTTGATGGTAGGCATTTATCGATCAAAATATTACGTATCTTTTTACTGTGAGTAACTAAGGCAAATTCTTGCTTACAAAAACTATTGTTTAAATAACGTTAAATTTCCTAGTAACCAAACTGGAACCAATAATAGTCACTGACGTTTTTGGGTACACAACAGAATCCAAGAAAATTTTTGGAAACAAAAATACCCAGTTCAATTTTTATTATTAATTAATTTTAAATTAATTAATTTTTTAACTTTTTTTAATTGTATCATTTTAAGTAATTAAATTACTTCAAATTTTTTCTGTTCAATATATTTCCTTTGGTGGATTTTATCTGTGTCAAGAGCTGAGTCACTACCGGTAACTGTTAGCGTCTATCAAATACGAATAGAATACATAATAATTGAAATGACTTACATTTTCACCATCAGTAGATTCAGGATTAAAAGCAATATTATCTATGTTAATTATAAAAGAAAAAATTGTTGTAAATCATTAATTATACTCTCGATATCAACTGAAGGCATTATTACTGTACCAAATCTTAATGTCGACTTTTTTAATTTGATGTTTTTATTTGATCGAAACAAATTATTTGCTGTTTAATTATAAAGAAATATCAATTAAAAAAGTAATTTACATGAAATTTTTCCATATTTCCTAATTGTAATTAAATCTAAACTTTGCAAACACACAGGTTTGGGGACTCTAGGAATAAATGCTGTTAACCTTTTATCTTGGAATTTATTTTGCTGAAATAAAAAATCAAATTTAAATACTTAAAATAAGCAAATTTTACCAATTTAAAATCTTTGCTTTTATTTTTATTAGACCAATTCATAAGTAATTCGAATTTGATTTATTTATTTATTTAAACAATTGTTTACCACAAATAAATTAATCTTGAAATATCCAATTTACAAAGTATTAAAAATAATAGTTTAAAATTTTTATTCATAATTCTTTTGTATATTTTGAAGTAACAAATATTTTAATTAAAAAATTATAAATTGTAAAATTTATTATTTATTAAATATTAAAGAAATTTATATTTAAGCAAAGCCAGACACATATTTACTGTTTTTTCTTAAAATAATAATAAATTTTTATAGATTCCTTTTGCAATTTCAACATTGGCACCATTGGACTATTTTCACTAACAATGAATTTGATGTTGTTTATGTAATAAAATAAAATTAAAAAAAACATGTGGAAATGGAATCTAAAAAACTGACCAAAAAAAGAATCAGTGTTAAAAAGCAGTATAGCAAGGAAAAAGTACATATGAATGTAAGAAACATAAAAACTGAAAACCGATAATTAATTAATTATCAGAAGGCTTCTGAAAATGGACCAGAGGTGGGGCAAATAATAGGTNAATATTTCTCCGATCAAGATGTTATGGTTTATTAGGTAATAAAAATACAAAAAATCGAAAGGTGTAACTATTAACTTCTAAATTATTTTTTAAATCCGGTTCAAAAGTTAACGACATAATTCCAAGTATTTATTATATGACATATTGTATAATTTTAAACAAATTTTCAGCGTTGAATAAAATATTTTCAAAACCATTTATCAAAATTTCAATATTTAAAATATATTTATTTAAAAATTTTTCGTTAATAAAACTTCTTTTTTAAAAAGCTATTTTAATTTTTAATTCAAAAATCCAATATAAAAATTATTTAAAAGTTATTTTAATAGTCAATATTTACAATTTAAAATTATTTTGATAAATCATTGAAATATTTAATTAATAAGATCAATAACATATCGACTTAATAAATGCATACTCATATATTCATTTTTGCAATTATTTATTATTATATTCATAATTTTAGTATATAAACTGACTAGCCATTATGCATTTATTTATAAGAAATATAGTTAATGAGAAATAATGAAAATGAGAATATACATTTTCATATAAATAAATAAATCTTACTAGGAAAATAAACCACATATAATGAGGACTAAAACTATTCCTGCTAGAATAAGACTTAACATCCAAACAGTAAGCCCTGAAATGTTCAAAAGTGATGAGCACAGTATATTAAAAATAAATTCATTTAATAGAAATGAACACATCTAAAAACAACATTATCACTTTAAGCCAATATCTTTTTAACATCAACTAAAATCACGCTAACTTTATTTTACAGAGGAACAAAATGTTAAAAAAAAGGAAAATAAATTATACTTTAAAGAGGCGACAAATTGATTAGGGACTTTAATCACTGATTTGACATAATATTTGATTCTCAACTTTCCAAATTGGCACATTACTTATATATTACTCAAGTAGGAGAAAAACATTATTTAAGATGCCTAAGCGTTCGATTTTATTTAAGCTATTTTGTTGCTTCTCTAAACCCATATCAGTAATCGGGACTGCTACGTGTTTTCATTTGTATATTGCATATGAAAATGACGGAAGAAGATAATACATGTATTTCATTGCAGATTCTTATGTTTCAATTGGGTCTTTCTTGGTATCCATATGAAGATTTATGCTTGATTCAGGTATTTTGAAAGTATTTTGAAAGTAAAAATTAGTGGCTACCAGTAAGCAACATAAATTAAACGTGAAACAAACAAACCTTTATTAGTTGTATTCTGCTAATCCAGGAAACCATAAACGATACAGTAAAATAACGGAGAGTTAACGTAAATTTTATTGAAAAATAAACACAATTCATATATTTTACCTTGTTATTTGATTTCTT
>CAUHTR010007460.1:0-53207 GCA_959609185.1 Schmidtea polychroa | reverse complement strand
TGTTGTCAAATTGTAAAAGAAATACGTCATATAACTATCAAGGAAATCTCGCATCGGTTGAATCTGAGTACCTGAGGTATACATGCGATCTTAAAAGAACCTGACGTAAGAAAATTAGCATCCAGTTTCGTCCCACGTTTTTATTCCTCTGAGAAAAACCGGAGTGAATATTGCCAGACGAACCTTCTTATTTTTGATGAACATGGTGACTAATTCCTCAGAAATAAACGCGAGTCCAGTGAATGGAAATTCCCCGGTGAAATGAGTTCCATAAAAATAATATCTGTAATATATAATCGAAAATCATTGATGTTGACAATTTTCTGTACGGATTTCATTGTAAAATGTCTGAGAATTAATTCCATCTTATTACAACAGCTTTGTGGAAACATTCAGACGTAATAACCGAAAGCCACGTGGCCTCAACCTATGGATCCTCTAAAACAAATGCGGAAATAATGGCATAAATTGAGAAAAATGGGTTTACTTTGTTAGATCACCCCCACTACAAATACTTTTTCGAACTCTTTCCTCGCTGGAGGAAGTGTGTAAATAAGAAAGGGTTTTTAATGAAAAATAAAGCCTACATACCCTTGTTGTTCTTATGTTAAAATATACCGCTCCTTTTGGTTTCCTTTAGCACTTACCTCGGGTACTTATTGAAGGTAAAAAGAAAATTTAACTTAAATAAATTTATTAAAAAATCGACTATAAAGATATCGATGTTTTTTTAAATATCTTTATTGATTCATAGTCAAGCATTTTAATAAATACAATGTCAATTGAAAAGAAATGAGAGGTGAAAATTGAAAAAGTTCTAATAAATAAATTTAAATAATATTTATATGATATATAAGATAAAGCGCCTAAATAATATAAAATGACTTACAATGCGTTGAAATAGGATAACTCATCCATTGAATTAAAATCCCATCTGCTGTGATAATGGAAATATTAAGTAAATAAGTTTGCCAATTTGTAAAGTTTTTTAGCTTAATTTCGATTTCATCACGCGAATGAAATTCACGATTTATATCTAAATCAAATGGATTATCAAACAGCTTGAATGTTTAGTCCAACACCATTTAAAAAAATCATAATTAATAGCGCAGCTGAAATTATAATAAGGTCCAAAGATTACACAACAGAGTACCTCCAAACAATACTTTGAACATCAATCGAAAGGTTAAATGGTTAACTATGGACTACTTTAAGTGTGGAATAACATGCCAAGAATAATGAAACATAGGGTTGATGTGAATCCTTTAAACATTACTCCCGGATGACCGAGTTTAGGAAATTATTGTGATCAGGAATAAGTCGATAGGAATTATCGGATCGCAATCTGAATATTAAGAGCAAGAATCGTGTTACAGAAAAAAAAGCTGAAACCATGGAAAAAGGTAACAAAGATTTTACAAATAAAAGTAGTATATTCTTTTTTCAGTCTTAGCCAAAGTACAATCAACAAGAACATAAATTTCTACTCAAAAGACCTATAAGTGTAAAGATTCCAAGAAGTCATCATTCCCATTCAGTCTAATTGGCCTCATCATCAATTCAAAGATTTATTAAAATGGGTGCAATCAAAAGAAAGAAGTTACCTTTTATCAAGAAGTATCATTAAATATTTAATATATTTTTTTATAAATTATATATATTTAAATGAAAAATATACTTTGAATCCCATATTCTGTAAATTCATTATAAATCATATTTATACCAGCAATTATGACAATATCTAGCTTATGACAGGGCGGGATTTTTATTTTCACTTTTATTACAGGCGAGAAAAACTTGCTTTCCAAATGAGAGAAACCATGACTAATATAATCAGTACTGGTCAAGGTAGACAATTCTAAATATTAAAATGGAAAATCAAAAAATATAATGAAAAATTGGTTTAACTTAAAAACAGAATTTTTGTAAATTTTTGATTATTTGAATGAAAATAAGAGAATGGAAATCTAGTTCACAAAATGTTATACCGAATATGAGCCTTAATTCTCGAAGATCAATAACAGGAAGATGACTATATAACATTCTCTCAGCAAATAAACAAAGTGAAATATGTTAAAAATGCTGACGACAAGTTATACACGAATTACCGAGCCAAACTTAGCCAACTGAATAAGTATTCCGTCTTTTGGACAGATTAGTTCCGAAATTATGATAACCAACTCAGATAATCAACCAATGATAAGATTCTTTCAATCCTATTGGTTCGAAAAAAACTTTGTTATAACCTTCTGTTAACTATTTAAAACACTATTGCTATTGTGATCAGTCACCACAAGTTGAAAAATCAAGAAAAATCTTTCTAGTTTTAATCATTATTTTTTATTGAAACTCTAAACTTCCATATTTGTTAAAGTTTTCGAAACAATTACCCTAACTTTGAAATCAATAATTATTGTTTATTATTAATCTACAATTGAAAGAGATCAGATTTAATAGCTGATAATAAGGTTAGGAAATTAAATTTAAATTCTCGTAGGTTAGGAAAATAGTAAGACAATTCGTTGCTAAGAACGAATATATACTGTTTCACCACCTCAAGGATATCACCAATGACTTCAAGCTCATTTTCATCACTATATGTACTAAGCTGTGGAAATAGATCAAATTTCTTATTCTCTAACTTTACAATACATAGTTAGAGCTTCATTTTGAAACCTGCCAATTTTTCGTGACAAGACAAACTGAATACCAGACGAAGTACTTTGCGTGAAAGAGAGTTGGTGAGGGGTAACGACAGAATTCAGTCATTTATATAATATAAATAAATATGCGTCCCGCTGGTCTAAGTGATCATTGCAAAGGTAGAATTGCCCACATAAATAATAGGACAAAGGCTGAAATTGGTTAATATATTAAACAGTTGCTTTTAGGTTTACATTTCTAATACCGCCCATATAAACATCAACTTTAATACGTCAATACTTTGACGAGAACGCTCTTTGGTTAATTTATTGTTCAAACTACGTGAAGTTTGCGTTGTCACATAGAAATCTGGAAAAGGAAACTTGTCGTCGTTTTGTCTTTTGCAGCACTGTGAAAGATCCAAAAAGAACTGTATATGTATGTAAACAGTGTAATGTGACGTTGTGCGTTTTGTGTTTTGAACCATTTCACAAGAATGGTTGTAAAAAAATATAATTAATACTTGTTTGAAATGTTTACATTTTTTGTAATAAAACTTTGTACAAAATATTTCTATTTTTTTTATTACATAAATTTATTTTCTAACATAACGCTAAACAATCTTTGGTCAATATATATTAATCGATGCAATCTTTGATTTTTCTGACAGACTAAGAAATATTTTTATTTTTATTTATCACATTTATTTTATCTAGACAAGAAATATTTTAAAATATATTAGTTAAAATTCAAATTCCAAAATAATTAATAATAATAAACAATATTAAGTAAATAAAAAATTATAAATAAACTTTTTTCAATTTCATAACGTGATGCTATTTTGTTTATACATTCAGACCACTTAAGCTTTGTTGATTTTGTATCATTAAGTGATTGAATAAATGCGAATTTTATTGGGATATTTCCTTGAATCTTGAAAGATTTTGATCCATTCAGACGATTATCTATTTCTATCAATTGTGTTGAAGACTAAAATAAATTCCTTAACTTCAAAGGTTTGAACAGAAAATATTTTATCTAACACATTCATTTTTAGTTGAATAACAGATGAAAACATAGCTTTGTCCAGGAATTCCACGAACCCCTTCGTCAAGATACCAAAACAAATCCACATAGTCATCAGTTCGATAAAGAAGATATATTCTTGGTTTGATCATTTCAACTGAATTTAAATCGTTACGTTAAGTTGAAATATTAAACGATGGGAAAGAAATGTAAGAAAAATGTAATAGTTGAATTATTTAGTAATAAACTACCGGCAAGGTTTTGGAAAGACATTGTGCTCCATGTATCACTACATCCAACTTTTGTGCAAGCAGTAATCATGAATGAACTATTTACTTTAGCTTTATATAGTTTGACACTCCTGGAATTACTATTAATCTTTTCATCCCCATTTGATATACGTTCCTTATCAATTAAACAGTCATCACATTTCCATTTATAAGACGTAATAACCCCATTTTGATCGTATTGACTCAAATCCTAAATCCGTGAGCAATTAATTGGTAAAAATCGACTCGGAAACATAAAATTATAATGAGATCTCATAGTGAATATATTATAAAGAAAAGTATTATAAAACGTAATTAACATAGGACAGACCAATATATACACACATATATATATATATATATATATATATATATATATATATATATATATATATATATATATATATATATATATATATATAATATATATATATATATATATATATATATATATATATATATACATAAATAAAATCAGGGCCGCCCTAATCACAGGGCTAAATGGGCTATATTTTTATTAGCGATGTATGTGTTCTTTTGTTATTATTAGTTATTTAGTCTTATAAAATTCATTTTTCATTTTATCCGTTTTCACGTATTTTTAAATTAAAACAATTTCTTAAAATATTTAACTGATTTTTATATTCAAATGTGCTGGAATGAGAAACGATATTACAATCATTTATGATGCCATAAACTTCGATAGACGACTGAAATGTGAGCTGACCACCTATGTATACTTGCCGTCCGGATGTATTTCTTTATCTAAACATAACTTGTATTATCTTAATAATCCTACTAAGAGATAGGAACAAGTTACTGATGCGTATCCGAATAAAGATTATACGACAAAAAGTAAAGTTGATATAATTTTAGTATTTGTCTACTGAGTAAGGTGAATTTTAAGTAATAATATTATTAAATTATATTATTATATTCCTAAGGTAAGTGGTTTTCCTTTTACCAACATGTCAGTTAAAAATTAATTAATAATGATCGCGTATAAAAGTCGAGAAATTTACGTCAAATGTTCAAGTCAAAATAGCCACTTCGATTTATACTCGGGTCAAAAAACGTACAAATTAATTTTTAATGAAATCATTAAACCTTTTTTTTATTTTTGTTACTTCGACTTATACGCGGGTTTCCAATTTAGGACTTAAAAACTTCTTAAAATTTACTCGACTTATACGCGAGTATATACGGTAATATTTTTCATGTTTTCAAAAATTGCGTAGTATTTCTTTGAGGTATCACCACTACAAACTGCAGTGGCAAAAGATCATCATTCATCAAATTATATACGATCTTCTTTGGGACAGAGAAAATTCAATGATTTAAGTATTTTATCAATTGAGAGGGATTTATTTGATAACTTAAATATGAGGGATATTATTGATCAATTTGCCAAAGAAAAAGCTACGAAAATAAATATATAAGTTACTTTTGTTTCTTGATTTAACTATAAAATCCAAATAAAAATAATTAAATTTATAATTTATGTAATCTCTGGTATAACATTTCATCAAAACATAATTTCTATCTATATTTGGATCAATTGTTTTGTAGTGACACTGGAGGCGCTCAATCAAGCATAACCGCAAATAAGTTCATAAGCAGTTCATAAGCAGTTCATTTCAATTTTGCATAATTCCTTGCCGCTAGGATATCATTAACATACATATCCCCAGAATCTTCTATATTGCGAGGAAGCATATATATATATATATGTAGCTTTGCAAAATATTACGTTCTAATCCATTATGTAAGCTGACGTTCTCAGGATAAGTGATTTTGTGGAAATTATCAAAGAATTCTTTACACAAAAAGTGCAAAAGAGTAATATATGTAATATTTTAAGTTTTTATTAAATATTTTTGATTCGAATCCTGTAGATGTCATGAAAAGAGCTCTTGATAGATTTAACCTCAAACTTAACCAAGATGTGATATAATTTATAAACTATATCGACAAAACTGAAGCCAAATGCACTTATTATTGATAACCTCACATTTCCGGCGGTTTTTAATATATCATTTAATCGCCAAACTTTATAATGACACGTTAGGAGGAGATCCAAATCCATCTATTTTTACTTTCAATCCCTACTGTTTATGGCTACTTTCATACTATAAATGATTATCAGATGATGATAAAGAGTATGGCATTAATGTATGATTTGTTAGTGTCTATAGTAACTCTTATTACAATAGTTAATAATAATAATAATAATAATAATAATAATAATAATAATAATAATAATAATAATAATAATAATAATAATAATAATAATAATAATAATAATAATAATAATAATAATAATAATAATAATAATAATAATAATAATAATAATAATAATAATAATAATAATAATAATAATAATAATAATATTAATAATAATAATAATAATAATAATAATAATAATAATAATAATAATAATAATATTAATAATAATAATAATAATAATAATAATAATAATAATAATAATAATAATATTAATAATAATAATAATAATAAAAATAATAATAATAATAATAATAATAATGATAATAATAATAATAATAAAAATAATAATTATAATAATAATAATATTAATAATAATAATAATAATAATAATAATAATAATAATAATAATAATAATAATAAAAATAATAATAAAAATAAAAATAATAATAATAATAATAATAATAATATTATTATTAATAATAATAATAATAATAATAATAATAAAAAAAAAAAATAATAATAATAATAATAATAATATAAAAAGTTTTTAAAGTTCGTTTTATGCTATTACTAGATTGAGGCGTAATATATCTTAGTTAATGTAAAGAGTACAAGAAATAGGAAACACTTACTTGAAAATACAAAATAATATTCTCCAAGTAATCGTCATATGAAATGGAGTCAAAAATCATAAACGCGGAACATACATTTGGACCTTTGTTTGGTTCTGAAATTAAATAGGAAATATATTATAAGTTTTCAGCTTTTGTTTGGCGATTAAAACAATAAATAAAAAAAAGTGCTAAAATCTCATTCATGCTAGATCCGTTCAAAATCGACAAGTTGCACAATTTAGATCATTCTAATTAAACCTTTGTAGTCCTTATATATATTTAATACAAATTTTATAAAATGTTTCAATGTTCCAAAAATTTGAAACCTACAACCTAGAATTCTTTTCTGTTTCAAATAATAATTTCTTTTACGACAAAGCACCTTTGTCATGTAGATTTATCTTTACTTATTGTAACAAAATATAAACACAAATTCTACCTTTCAATAAACAATTAGGAGCAAAAAATGTAGAATTAATAATTTCCTTAGTATAGAGAGCTTGATTTGAGTGAAAATTTCGTGAAATCTGCACTTCATAGCCACATAGATTTACAAATTGGTATTGGCATCTAATAGCTGCTACACAAACGTATTAATGTTACAAAGATCCATTTCCAGACAGATAGAAATGTTAATTTACGACTTACCTAATATTATCATTTTACATAAAACCCCCGAACGACTAGAAGTTGTAAAGTGAGCTGTATAAAATTGTCAAATTGAAAAAAAGAAAATAAAGACAATTTCAATAATATGTTTCTCAGATTACTAAATCTCACCGAATGTTCATCATCTGTTATCTTATTGTTTATGATAAATATATATATATATATTCATTTGCATCAATAATAGAATATTTGCAGCAAACAATACAATCTCGCATCTATATAAATAATGGATACTCATTTCAAATGCCAACTCAATAGCCTTTCAATCACAATTTCATTTCACAGTGAAAATCAATATAATATCAAATTACATATTGATTACATATTGTATTACATATTGATTTAAAAGTGCTATTATTGATTTAAAAGTGCCAAGATCAATAATAATAATAATAATAATAATAATAATAATAATAATAATAATAATAATAATAATAATAATAATAATAATAATAATAATAATAATAATAATAATAATAATAATAATAATAATAATAAAAAAAATTATTTAAAAGTGCCAATATCAATAATAATATTGATTTATTATTAATTTAAAAGTGCCAAAATATGCAATTTTTTACAAAGGAAAATGATAAAGAGAGCATCGACATGTGCCATGGTTAGGGTAATATCAGTTTTCCATTTGCTTCTTTGATTCTAGCAGTATCGACATTTTAAAAATATTCTATCAAATACTAAATTCAATAATTTTATGAAAATAAATGATGAGAATGTAGAATTTCACTAACTAGATTCTGGCATTTGTAGCATATCTGACGTGCCAAGCTCACTAAATTGCCCATGAGGATCATTACCAAACAATATCCTTGATTGAAATACGCAAGATACGTTAGAGTATGGTATCCAATTGTACAGCTGTATTTTATTAGTCTGTTTTTATAGTATTTCTATAGATTTTCTAGATTAGAAAAAAAATTTTAAATAGAAAAAATTAAAAAATATAAATTAGTATTTAATTTTGTATAAATATTATTTGTTTATCGCAATTTTCACATAATTCGTTATTCTGATGTCAGATTCTCATTTTAAATAATAATATTTTTTATTAAACTCACTTTTACTATGAAATTTATTCTTTGGATAATTTTATATTTAGTGAAATACTCTATCAACTAATTGTTATAATGTAATTTAAGCTCACTGTTACGGAATTGCGGTTTAAATATACAATTGCAGGAAGTTTACAATTTACCGAATATAACTGAACCGTGACAATATACAGTAAATATGATCTGAATAAAAAGTACAACTATCAAATACTAACGTGATATTCATTGAAAAATCAACGGATCATCTATGGTCGTCTATATCTATATCTATGTCTATATCTATGTCTATATCTATATCTATATCTATATCTATATATATATATATATATATATATATTGAATTTATTAAAAAGAGGGGAAGACTATAAATCAGTAATATATCGATGTTTTTTGATAGTCACGAAATTTCGGCACTGCCTTTTTCAAATGATTTCTTAAAAAAGGCAGTGCCGAAAATTCGTGAGTATCAAAAACATCTATATATTACTGATCTATATATATATATATATATATATTAGAAGAAAATTATACTTTCAGATATATTGACGTAGAACCTGCTTTTATGTCTTAAGTTTGACTTAAGCTCTCCTTTTTTGGGTGCTTTAAAGAATTCAAATATTTTTTTAATTTCTATTATTAAACTTTACGATTATTACTCTTTTAAATTACTTTAGTTAATAATTATGATGATAAAATCAGTTACCAAATAAATCAGGTAGACTTTGAGCTTACATATGCACATACTACAGTTTCTCAAATGGATATTTATGAACCATTATCTTACATGGGGAAAAAACTTAAATTACAATAAAATCCCGGGTTTTTGATTTTCATTGCATATTATGAAAGAAGGAACTACTGCAAAAAAACAGACTGAAATTCAATAGAAATCTCAACTATTACCTTGTCTAAGGGCTTGCCTAAAGGTATTAAACTATATTGACAATAGACCTTACATATTTTTACCGTAAACATTCACTAAATTCCCTATACTCCATCAGAAATACAATAATACAACTCATTATAATTCAGAAGTATCACTTAGTTTAATTAGATCTTAGTTTAACTCAACTGCTATTGTAATGGAATCAGTAGAAGTGTTGGAGTAGTGATATATAACACCAGGGCCACGATTTGCGCCTTTGGAAAAGTAATATCATTTTTTTATTTTGCTTCTTTGATTCTATTTGTATCGACATTTTAAAAATATTCTATCAAAAAATAAATATAGTTAAGAAACTAAAGCACGACAAAAAGAAATTGATATTTATCATTAGAAATACATTTATGGACATAATTTTCATCATATTAATTACGTGCTAAATTCGAAAATAACAATAAAACTGTACATTCAAAATTAGATAAAATTGTAAAATTCCTTCAAATGAAGCTAACTTTCGACATTAGGTATAGTGGCGGTTAGTGTACACATCAATTGGTCTACAATTAGTGACTCACCAATTTAATGAATTTCATTTTTCTGGAAATTTATTTTAGCCATTTTAGAAATGACTTTCAAGTAAGATGTTTAATTTTAAGTAACTTTTAAGGCTTGAATTTTGATCCATATAGATATGAGATCATTATTCAAGTTCTTAAATATTACCATTAGTCAACATTTGTATTATAAATTATTTTATAATTATTTTGGAATTATTTCGATATAATGTAAGTCAGATCAATTATTAATTATAATTAAATAATTAAATCAATCAAAATAAAATTCTAATGAATATTTAACTTAATTTTAACTCAAAAATAATTCCTACGATGATATTTCGTCATTTTCTTCACAATTGAATGTAGTTTCTTTAAAAATACATTAAAAACATTTTCAGCGATCATTTTTTCTTCAAAATTGTCTAAAATAAAGTTATTATAGAAACGTATCTCAGCGGCGCATTTCTATATACACCAGAAACCACTCAGATACATTTTTTATAATATAAGAAAAAAGCAATCTTACATTATAGAAACATACATATTTACTTTGATTTCACACTGATGTTCTCATTGATAGAGCAATGAGATACGCCTTACACTATCAAAATCTAAAAAGTAGTAGAAAAATTGAATACTGCACACAAACACAACACATACTAAAAATACATGGAAACTTTCGATATATAGAAACGCGCCACTGAGATACGTTTCTACAATAACTTTATTAAGTTATAAACAAGAAAAACCTATTCAGTTATAAAAAAATGATAAATTTTCACCAGCAATCTAAACATTACTAGCTATGATAATCATGCTTTAATTGATCATGGAGTGATGGACTTCTTAGGAAAGAAAATAATTAATTCAAGATCTTGTGCCTAGTAAGATATAATGTGAAATGTGAAACTTTAACCAATTGTTATATGATGTCCTATTTCTTAATTTTTAATTTATTAAAATATCAAAAGAATTTATCCAAAAGAAATGTTTGTGTTAGTAAAAATAAATCATATCCTAAAACGTACTTTTGTTATATTTTTCGGACTGGGAGATGAACATAATCCAATTATTTGAAATTCTCCATCGTCAATTAGTTTTATTTCCACCAAAATCACTGATTTATTAACTGCTACCAATTTGACATTCGGAGCCTCGGGTTTCATAATTTCAGTTCTCTCAAAATTAAAAGTATAATTGTAGCTTCCCAGCGCATTTGAGACGAAGAGACATAAATTAAGACTTTGAAGAAAAACTTCTTGTGATAAATTAAAACACGTGTTATTAAATTGTGTTTCTTTTTCTCTGAAATAAAATCATAGCTTTTCAGCCTTTTAGGATGGTCGAGTAAATTACATCAAAATTAACAATTATTCATCACTAAAAATTAATATTTATTATGGAATCACCATAAACCCTCTAAATTTTTATAAATTTATTGAAATCTTTAAAAATCATCATTTAATTTTAAAATTCACAAAATTTAATACCATCTATTATTTTTTATCTCTAAGCAATGCTTACTAACAGAGGCGTAGTGACAGTATTCGGCTCCCCGTGTCACTGAAACATTGGATGGCAGTTTTCAGTATCATTAAAAAATAAGAGCACAGTATTCAATACTCAATATGGCATAATAACACATTCACCAAATAAAGACACCATAGAAAAACAATTTGAAGAAAAATAAATTTAAACTGCCACGACAGCAAAAATGTTACCAACAGTTAGTCAATGTCAACCGCCACCTAATGCGCCCATTCCAAAAATTCATCATACTAAATTGATTTTTCTCACCTTCAAGTCAATTTCATTTTTTTAATAATATTAATGTTCTATTAATATTAATTATTCGTAAGGCCTACATTAAATATGATTAATGGTTATTGCACTGTATTGTTCACTGCATAAATTAGTTGATGTGTTACTATGTTCAATTTTATAATTAAATTTACTTTTATAGTAACGAAATATGTAGTACACAATTAACAGGAACATATCAGTTTCTTGGTGTTTCTTGTTGAGAATGATACCAACTTTTCTTTATATCAAAATTAATTAGGTATATCGACAATGAAGTAGATAATCACATAATCATTAAAACAAGTAAGTACTACGTAGTATGAAAGTAGGGCAGTCTCAAGCCAGCCAGAAATGAATTATTCAATGCATGGAGATGGAATGCACTGTATGCGTGGGACAACATTATATAAATTTTGTAGAGACTGGACATTGCTACTCGTGACTCAGATTCAGTGTGAGCGAGATATCAATTTCCAGCCTATCTAGACACTTCCATGGTTTATGACCATGGGATTACCATGGTAGTCCTTGCGTGCAGCTAGACCCCATACCATTAACAACTGGATCACATACCATCACATCTGAGTGAGCATAATAGCATCTCCTGCTGTCACACAATGAACAAGACAGTTACTATCAAAATCTGTTTTAAACAGAAATTTTGACGAAGTAAGGAAACTATAGTAACTACTTCGGAGGTAAACTTTGTAAAATTTTAAGTCCAACACGAATACAATGAATCCTCTTCTGGCGCCCGGGACAAATTCCCCACCTAGACCCCTAACTACACCTCTGCTTACAACTCGTCTTATATAAATATAATTTAGCGTTTTGTTTTATCCGAAGAATAAATATTCATAAATCCAACCCGGCCAATAAAAATCGCTTAAAGAGTCGCTCTGACAACTTCAAATTTTCTACGTCAATTTAAATACAAGCCTAAAAATCTTTTTAATATTTACACAGTATTCCTAACAAGTATACAATTTAACAAGGAAATAACAAGGAAATACAATTTGGTGATCGCGTTATACGAGGGATACTTGTATTTTAGGTGTGATAGATCAAGAAGGTCATTGGTTTTTAAACAACCTAATATTTTTAAACCACACACACGCCTTGCCATAGAATAGCAGTACTTAAAGAATGTGAATATAATTGAATTAATCTTTTATTTTATCGCTGCGACTCAGGTGACCAGAGAATCAACAAAGGCCACCTCGTGCTTTTCAAACACAGTACTCTAAATCCCACTTTGGGAACCTCTGAAATGCATCCATAATATATAAACGTAGATCATACAGGCATTCATGCGTATAATTCACAAAACATTTATCATGAAAAATGAGAAAACAAACCTTTGTAATACATTAATATTTTCAACATTTACTCTTTTAGTCTCTTAATATATAAACTAAGATTACTCCATAAACACTTGAAAATAAGTACGGAAAAAAAAGTGTTGTATTAAAAAAGTATTGATACTTCAATGAAAAAAAGGAAATTGTAAATGGTCGATTAAAAGAGAAGAGAATAAAGTTTTTACTAAGATTTACAAATTGGATTTTTTTCATATTTTCATTTTTATCGTTTTTTCCTTTTTATTAATAAAAAATAAAGTGAAATAATCCAATAAAATTATTGCAAAATATTAACTTATATTTTTACTTCTATTTAAATAAATAAGGATTGGTGAATAAACATTTAAAAATAGCTTGAATAGTTGTGTTAAAAATTAGTGTTAAGTATGAAAAACATTGATCTACATTCGAAATTTGATTGACGAGAACAAAATAGAAGAAAACAGGCTAAAAGTAAACCAAAAATAAATGATTCGACGGAAGAGATTTGTGTTAAATTTAAAAAAATATTGATTTAAATTCTTAAATAAAGAAAAAAAGACACTAAGAAAAGAATTATCAATAAATTGTAAAGGGGATAACAAATATATTCTCGTTTTCCTTTCCTTTTTTACTATTTACAATTATATAGACCAAATAAAGTTCAAATATAGAAATTAAGGTCAAATACAAAATTATGTAGGTCAAATATAGAAATTATGTAGGTCAAATATAGAAATTATGTAGGTCAAATATAATATTATGTAGGTCAATTATAAAATTTTGAAGGTCAAATATAGAAATTATGAAGATCAAATAGCAAATTATGTATGTCAAATATAGAAATGATGTAATTCAAATATAAAATTATGTAGCTCAAATATAGAAATGATGGTCAAATAAAACATTATGTAGGTCAAATATAGAAATTATGAAGGTCAAATGTAAAATTATGTAGGTCAAATATAAAAATTATGTATGTCAAATATAAAATTATGTAGGTCAAATATAGAAATGAAAGTCAAATATAATATTATGTAGGTCAATTATAAAATTTTGAAGGTCAAATATAGAAACTATGGTCAAATATAACATTATGTAGGTCATATATATAAATGATAGTCAAATATAATATTATATAGGTCAATTATAAAATTATGTAGGTCAAATATAAAAATGATGGTTAAATAAAACATTATGTAGGTCAATTATAAAATTTTGAAGGTCAGATATAGAAATTTTGAAGATCAAATAGAAAATTATGTAGGTCAAATATAGAAATGAAAGTCAAATATAACATTATATAGTTCAATTATAAAATTTTGAAGGTCAAATATAGAAATTATGAAGGTCAAATTGAAAATTATGTAGGTCAAATAGAAATGATGAAGGCCACATATAAAAATTATTTATGTCAAATATAGAAATGATAGTCAAATATAACATTGTGTAGGTCAAATATAACATTATGTAGGTCAATAATAAAAAACATTTCAATTTAAGTATATTTTAGGTTTTATCTTTTTAGTAAAACTTTCTGCCAATGAAGAAATTTTTGTGGAAGATTATTAAATTTGATATCAGAATTAAACCCCAAACTCTTTAAATGAATCTATTTAACTGTAAAAACAGCAATATGAAAATGATTTCAATAAAAATATGGCATTCACACAAACACATAGACAGATTCATCTTACCTTTGGCGCTTGCGTTTAAAATAACTATAAATATGTATATATAATATTATATAATCACAATTTACTAGTAATAACAAACATATGGCTTACCCGGATTGTAAATTATACAAATTTATTTTTAATGGCTCATTTGGGTCTTCACCTAAGCCAGTTAAGTGAACTATTTCGTTTTCTTTCGGTTTCAAACAACAAATGATTCGTCTGAGATTAAAATCTTGACAACTCAATTTAGGAGTTGAGTCACCTTTTAAAACCATTTCCGGGGAATCTAGAATAAATTTATCATAACTTTTTGTTGGCTGGAATATTTCTCAGATAAAAGATAAGTGAAGATATAAAGCAGGCAAGGACATTGGATTATAAAGATAGCTCAAAATGGTGTCATAATTATGTCTAAGTAAACCAAGCCGGTATCATTTCTGGATGATTTGCCGTTATTCAGTGAAATTGATATTCAGTGAATATTAAAAACATCGATATATTTACTGATTTATAGTCTTCAAGCTCTTTTTAATAAATTCAATGGAAAAAAAATTAGTAATGAAATTGGAAAAAAAGTTCGTATAATATTATGTAACAAATTAATAGCCAAACATTTCTATTTTTCCCAACAGTTTTCCTAGTCATAGCTAATAACTTATTTCCTTTTTTATTTGCTTATATTGTTTTCGAGTGATTGACAGTGATTATCAGATATTTATGTTATTTATTATTTAATTAGGATACCAAGACAATGGGCATTTGGTTGAAAGCGAGAAACATCCATTCCAAGGATGCAGGAACTAGTTTTAACCTTGTAAGAACTACAGCTGAATGTGAAACAAGATTAAAAGACAAGCGTACTTCTAAAATAATTCCTGGTGGTCCGGGATGAAATTACTCGTAAAAAACGAAGGTATTTAAAGGTATTTAAGATTATTTAAATTTGGTTTCACCAGGACTGGTTAAATGTGATTGAGTTATTCGTGTTTAGAGAAGTACGATATATATTTGGATTTATGTAATCAAGTATGTTCTGATAAAGCCAATCTAATGTTTGGTAATGTGAAGGACAAAGTTGCACTGATAAAACACAAAGGTTGTCACATTAAGAACACCCATTGAGCTCAATGAAAATGTTAAATATCATTTGCTGCAGCAATTATCAGATTTATAAGAAATAATTTAAGATTCTTGGCCAAAAAATCCATTCGAACAATCTTGTGACACCTTTCAATTACCAGTAAGAGAAAGATATATATATATATATCAAACGACTCATTTATAAGAATAACGTTTACTCAAGTTGATATAATGTATTTTTGGCTTTAGATGAGATTAGATGCAAATGATACACGAAATTGCAACTCTTAGTGATTAATCCTAATATAAATTGGATTTGAGATAAAAAACAAATGATTTTTTATACAGCAAAGGGCATTAATTATGGTACATCACCATCACTTTTAATCCAAAATCTAAAAAGATAATCACAGCTACTTTTAGTTGCCTTAAATACGGATCCAAAGATCGTTTAATTATTTTTTATTGTCATAAAAGGGATATATAGTGATTTTCACCGGGTAAAAAGGAATATTAGTAAATGACGTTAAGCAATATATCTCACGATAATATACATATTTGTCTTATGTTTTTCAATTGTTTATAATAAAAATATTAATTTAATCAATATTATAAAACCAATATAGTAAAATGAAAAAAATTATTAAGTATTTCGACAAAATTATTAAATATATCGACAAAATTATTAAAAATATTGACAAAATTATTAAATATATTGACAAAATAATTAAATAAATTGATAAAATTATTAAAAATATTGACAAAATTATTAAATAAATTGAAAAAATTATTAAATATATTGACAAAATTATTAAATAAATTGATAAAATTATTAAATAAATTGATAAAATTATTAAAAATATTGACAAAATTATTAAATAAATTGATAAAATTATTAAAAATATTGACAAAATAATTAAAAATATTGACAAAATTATTAAATATATTGACAAAATTATTAAATAAATTGATAAAATTATTAAAAATATTGACAAAATTATTAAATAAATTGATAAAATTATTAAAAATATTGACAAAATTATTAAATAAATTGACAAAATTATTAAATATATTGACAAAATTATTAAATAAATTGACAAAATTATTAAAAATATTGACAAAATTATTAAATACAATAATCAGTGAAAGAAATAAATCGAAAGTCAAATAAGTGCATTTTTTGTTTACACTGCTTGAAATACAATTTTCCAATACTTAATTCTAGGAGAGCGGTGGCAAATCTTTTTGACAAGGGGGGTCACAATAGAATTTATTTTTTGAAAATATCAACCTACCGGTCAAGTATTAATTAGATATATATTCGAGCACATTCGTATGATTATTATTTTATAATTAAAGAAAAAACAAAACAACTTGTGGGTCACTTGAATTCGTTGCAAGGGTCATAGGTTCACCGTCGCTGTTATAGGAAGTTATTATAAAAATGATAGAAAATATCACTTGTTACCGACAGAGCATTTAGAAATATAAATGATTACTTGCAATTTCTACGGTTAATCAATTCTATTACAAATAAATGACAATAAGGATTTCCTGCTAAGAGTTGAGAGGAAATAGAAATAGAAGGATTCTCATAGCTGATCAAAATTGTGAATCTTTTCAAATCGATCAAAAAGTGTAAATGAATGATTGAAACGGTAAATCACTGGGAATCCGCATAATCTGTTAATAAATAACAATTCGATGGATTTCGGTGAGATTCGGTCATGATTTGAAATGCGTAAACATTGATAAATTGGTAATGAAAACCAAGCCAAATAAGATGAATGAATGCATTTATAATAATCAGATCAAACAACGTATTTAGGTATATGTCAACAATGGATTTTATTTCACTAAATGCAATGAAATTCAATCAGTATTATTAATATTAAATTATAAACAGCCAATAGAAAGCATCGTATTCTTTATCAGAACCATAATTAAAGGTTTCCATAATATCTTGCCATTCATAGACATTCACATCATCAATTACGGAATCTTTAACGGTTATACTAGAATCATGACTATCATCAGTGTGGAGGTAGCGTATTAAGGCATTTTGAGCACACTCCAAATTACAATAAATATTTATAATTAATAAATTATAATTATAATAATAATAATAATAATAATAATAATAATAATAATAATAATAATAATAATAATAATAATAATATAATAATAATTATAATAATAATAATAATAATAATAATTATAATAATAATAATAATAATAATAATAATAATAATAATAATAATAATAATAAATTATAACAAATAATTTTAATTAATAAATAAATTATAAATTATTAATATAATAGTAAATGAATAAAAATAATTATAAATATAAAAAATAATTAATAAATAATAATATAGATAATAAAAAAATAATAAAAATAATAGATAATAACAAATAATTTTAATAATAAATAAATTATAAATAATATAGTAAATAATATTAAATTATAATAATAATAATAAATGGATAAAAAATAATTAATATATAATAAATGAATAAAATAATTATAAATATTAAAAATAATTAATAAATAATATAATATAATAATAATAAATAATTAATTAATAAATAAATTATTAATAATAATAATAAATGAATAAAAAATAAATTCATAATAATAATAATAATATAAATAATTTTAATAATAATAAATAAATTATAAATAATAATAGTAAATAATATTAAATTATTAATAATAATAATAATAATAATAAATATTAATTAATAATTTTAATTATAAATAAATTATAAATAATAATAGTAAATAATATTAAATTATTAATATAATAATAATGAATGAATAAAAATAAATTAATATAATAATAATAATAATAATATATAATAATAATAATATTAATATAAATGAATAAATGTAAATTATAATAAAAAATAATTAATAAATAATATATAATAAAAATAAGTATTAACAATAATTTTAATTAATAATAAATTATAAATAATAATAGTAAATAATATTAAAATTATTAATATAATAGAATAATTAAATTAATAATAATAATAATAATAATAATAATAATAATAATAATAATAATAAATAATAATAATAATAATATAACTATAAATATTAATAACTACAACAATTGTAATGAATCTGAACGTATTAGAATATTTGAGTTTAATTGATTGGCTTTAGTAAACCTTCAAATTAGGTCTGATTTATTGAGATTTATTAAAATGAAAAAAATCGAAATAAAACAATTCGACTAATGTAATTAAGTACTTACATCCAAAGAAATAGATTTTTGCGGCTAATAATTCCTCTGTTGTACTTTCTAAGCACAACACGTTCACTTTAAATTGGTTTGATTCAGTAATTGTTAAATTGCCAATATAGTTATATATATTGTCGTTTTTAATTTGAGGAATTGTATATTTATGGTGGTTATAATGATATACAAGTACTGGAATCTTTCCTAATGCTGTTGTATTACATGTAACCATAAGTGGTTTTCCTTTGAAATGAACATGTTGATCTGGTTCGATTTTAGCAGAAGTAAACGCTCTGCATGTCCGTAATAATAAAATGCCATAAATAAATCTACACAAACTAGAAATCAAAGTTAATCAAATATTTCCAACTAATAAGCCAAATAAATAAATTTATACTTACATATTCATAGAAAGTTTTAAATTTTTACATATAATAAAATTCGCATAACAATGATTTTTAAAATAATTCTTTTGGATATAAAAATAATTAATAAAATATTAATATTAATAATAATAATACTCAAATAATTCTTTTTGAAATTTAAATATAACTTTAAAAAGTTAAATTACAATAATTATTTCAGATTATTACAAATTATTATAACAAACAATTAATAAATGAACTATTTGTAAAATATAAATTTTTTTAAAAATATCTTTATAAATCATTCAAAATATAATGAGTAAATATTTATAGTTCTCAATTTTACATTTGTCTTAATTATAAATCTTAATGGTTGACAAGAATAAAAGACGGAATAATTTGATTTGTTGCAATTAGGTAGTTGTTGGACCCCAGTCCCGCTGCCCCGTAATTTCCTACCCCAGATTGAGGTAATTTAAACCGAATTAATCTGGATTATGTTATTTCAAATAAAAATGATTTATTATGTCATTTTTGTACAGGTATTGATGTATCAGTATTTTCTATAGGTATAAAAAGTACTTGGACATATTTGTTATAGAATGTTTGTAAAGCAAATTAAGGGTAATATTATTTTATAAAGTAAGGTATTGTAAATTAATATAATGTAATTTAAAAAGTTAAAGTAATGTAAATTAAAGTAATGTAAAAAATTTGAAAACACCAAATAAATGAAATAGTATTAAATGAACTAGTATTAAGAACAAGTGATTGAATTGTGACTGAAAGGTGTTGGTACACAAGAAGCATACATAACACCAACTAGAATCAAACTCAAACCATTCCAAACACCAACTAAACAATTAAACGGAATTCACATAACATCAAAATAATAAACCCCAAAAGTAAATAAAAATAAGACAGAAGCAACAACTATCACATGAAATTAACTCAAACACAACATATATACACAACAGCCGTAACGAAACTTGAATTAAATGGCAATGAGAAGTAATAGGAACGAAAATTACAAAGATTTTCACGAATAACATCGAAAAAATAACTGAGAAATAACAATTATAGTCGAAAAACTAGAAATTTCAGTAAAAATGATGAAATCCATCATGGACGCCAAGTGATGTAACAAAGTGTACAAAAATTCAACATTCAATAATTAAAATAACAAAAAATAAAAAGAAATAACCTAAGAATTAAAAGAAAATAAGAATTAGGTATAAAAATCGATGAAAATAACAGAAAATAGTTTAAAATGTCGCTATCCATCATGGCGCCAAAATTAATTAAAAATAAATTAAAATTAAAATTAGAAAATAAAACCAAGTATAAATTATTGAAAATCGGCATTAAAATTGATAAAAATAGAAATAATTCAAATTTGTTTTACTGAATCAATGCACGCACAGTAAAACTAGATATATATATATATATATATATATATATATATATATATATATATATATATATATATATATATATATATATATATTATATATATTATATATTATATATATATATATATATATATATAATATATATATATATCGCGTGAGCCAATTGTTAATTAATTGAATTGCCAAACAAAAATTTAAAATATATATCGTTTTATATATCGTTTTGTATTGCTATAACAATTTACATAGTCTTTCATATTAGGCTGGAATGTATTAATGTGTACAAGTTTTAGTTTAATAAAATAAAATTAATAGCTAGCTATTTAATATAAAAATATTAAAACTAAATTTACAATTTTTAATAGGTAAGTAATAATCAGTGGTGTGCTGGAGTCAACAATACACCTGTCAATTTTATTTTTCAGTCAACAATACACCTGGCACGTGACTACTGTCTCATTTATTGCTTATTTTTCAGTCACCAATACACCTCACGCGTGAACAGTGCGTAAACTTATTTTTTGTCTATTTTATTTTTCAAAAATTTGACCCTTGTCAAAATGCCAAGAAATGATTTGACACTTTCCATTAAAATTGCTTTGCTAGACAAATTAAAAAGCCAGCCACTTAATTGTTACCAATACCCTTATGACCAGTTTCTTTACGACCAGTACCTTTGCGACCAATACCCTTACGACTAGTACCCATAGAGGGTCAAAACATCCTGTCGGATAAACTCTGATTATATATAATAAAACGAATCAACAATAACTATTTATTGAATGCAATTTTTACTTTGCAATAATAAGTCAGTAGTAATCAAATTAAAAGTTAAGCAGATTTTTTATGAATTAGAATTAGAATTCTATAGTCTTTCATTGTAATTTTATATAAATTATTTTCAATTCAACGTGGTGTTTTAAAGTGGTTGACAATTATTCATTATTATTGATTGTAATTAACAATATTTTTAAATTCTAACAGAAATAAAAATTAATTTATTTAAAAAGCATTTGATAAAATACAATGAAGAATACTTAGTTGGTTGTTAGTACATGGTACCTAGTTGTAANTACAATGAAGAATACTTAGTTGGTTGTTAGTACATGGTACCTAGTTGTAAGTATTTGGTACTTATTTATATCTAGTTAAAAATGTTTAATATCTGGTTGACATTTTAGATTTTGACAAGAATATAATAATCTACTTGTTGAATTAAGAAGAGCTTATTATAAGCAAATACTTGATGAACAATAAGTCTTTAATTGTTATTATTTTATGTGTAGGTATTTGGTTGTTAGTACATGGTACTTGGTATCTGATTGTAAGTACTTTGTTTTTGTGAATTTTGTCATTTATTGAAATATTTTAAATAGCATATATAAGTGGTTACTGGAGGCTTTATTTAGAATATTTTGAAATATTTTATTAGGCTTATAGAAGCTAATTATAAGGGCTGTATAAAAAAATTTAAAAATTTTTAGTTTGTGTCATTTTGGAATTTTAAATGTAAAAATTTTAAAAGTTTTTAATAAAAAAATTCATTATATTTACAACCAACGACAATTAAGAGAAAGGAAATAAAAGATAGAAATGTATTTTCGGGAAGAACATTGCTAAATTCCAGTAGATTGACAAGGACTATCTTATAGTCGAAAATTTTTTCATTAAATACATTATTTGCAGCAAAAGGTTTAAATTATCATTTTATTGTTTTAAATAATAAATGCTGCTACCAAGAAATCATCATTTTATATTATTATTATTATTATTATTATTATTATTATTATTATTATTATTATTATTATTATTATTATTATTATTATTATTATTATTATTATTATTATTTTCATTATTATTATTATCATTATTATTTTATTATTATTGTTGGGTTTTTTAGTTAATTTAAGTCGGTTACCTCTGACTCCTCGTGTCCTTTAAATCAAAACAATAACGACCCAACGTATATTGAAATAACAAAATTCACAATCTTCTCTCAACACTTTACAATCAATAATCAAAGTTACGTTTGACCGATTCTCCGCTCGGTGTTGATGCTTTGATAAAGATAATATTCACATTTTATTCGCATAGGTTCTCTTGACCAACGTTTTCCTTTTGTTTCTTTGATTTGATTCTTTTTCACCTTTTGGTATTCCTATTCTATATCTTCTTTTCCGTAATCTCCTTAATTCGTTTTACCTATTTATTTAACTAGGTTTCTTCTAACCCTAGCTGAGGCAAAATGCCGATTTTCTCTGATTTTCCCTTTCCTTATATACTCCTCGAAATCGGGATGACAAATGGTTATTACCGAGCCAATCTCTCACTTGACATTTGCTTCCACGTATCTGCTTCGGCTGTCACTCAAATGGTCCAACAAACGAAGATAATTAATGGCCAGTCCGGCCTTTTTACACGCACTATCTTCTCCTTGCTCTTTTCCAACTAATCAATGTGTCAAGCTAATGGGCCCAAATCTTTCTTCTGTTTACTTTGTTCTTGTTTACCCAGCTCGGGTTTCCTTCATATCTCGGGTTCTCCATTGGCTCGGGTTTCCCAATAGCTCGGGTTTTCTATTAGCCAATTAATTAATTAATGTTTTCTGTTTTTACACATTTGAATGCTTTTCGACCCTTCCTAACCATTTTCTGATAAATCCCTAATCATCATCTTGTTGACCATTAGTTAATCTATGCCTGTCCCGTTTTCCCAATTCGATTTCGATGATTTTAAAATTTATTGATTTTTCTCGGATTTCTCGATTCTTGCCTTTCGTAACTGCTTTTGCCATTTCCTAATACTGCTTCCATCATACTTTTCTTTACTATCATTTTCTGTGCATGATCACGCTTTTATTTGTCTTTTTTCCTCACTTTTTATTTAAATTACCAACCTAAATTTCATTTCAATTTATTTTAATTTACGGACCTCAACATTATTATCATTATTATTATTCTATTATTATTATCATTGAAATTTTCATTTAAATTTGTCTTTTAAAATTATTTCATTAAAATTTTCATTTAAAAAATTTTATTTTTCAAAACCTGATGGTTATTCAAACTTTTTGTTAATAAATATAAAAATCTTACTTTAATTTACTTATTACATTAATTTTAAAATATAACTTTAATTTAAAATTTTTTCTTAAATTTACTTCTAGACCATTGATTACTTAAGTTAACCATTATTTACCCAATATATCCATTGATTTACTTTAATTAAAAATTTGAGTTCATAATTTGCTCACTTATCCTTAATTTACCTAATTATCCTTTATTACTTAATTTTACACCATAATTTACTCAACAACTAAATATAACCCTTATTTTCATATTTAACCAACTATTTTACGTGGTCATTGATTAATTCACAAAGATTTGCATATATAATTAACATTGAAAAATATTTCATAAAAATTTCAATCTTAAATTGACTTTGAAAAATATTTCATAAAAATTCACATTACATTGTAATTCCCTGACATTGTTGTTTCAGGTTGTCTCATCAAAGAAATAGAAGATCATATTCAACGAATGGGGAGAGTAAAAACTTTGGACTTTGTGCTGAATTTATCAAAGAGGATGGTTAAATGAAACAAATTGTGTTTGTCAAATAAAGCAATTACAATGTCATCTTCATTTATTAATGATGGAATTGAAAAATTAAAAGAAAAGTTGGAGAAATACACTCAACAAAGTAGTGTGTGAAGAATTCATAAAATATTAGAAGTTACCATGATTTTAACTAAATTATCAGACGTAATGCATGTATCTGTTAAGTTTTACATAATATAAAATATGCATTAATATTTGTTACAGGATCATGTTACATTAAAACGCCACTTAGTTATATTTTGATATACTTAGTTAGTAGCCCCCTGCCGAAAAATCCTCCCCCCCTAGGAAAAATATTTTGCGGCAACTGGTTTTTTTTTGCTTTTTTGGTTACGTTACTGCGGCAGTGGGCTACACTTATTTTTTTCTGGGATTTTCAATACAAAAAACCTTTTCCTATAGAAAGTTTTTTTTCTGACTATAGTGAGGAGCTCTCGGTGGAACCTGAAAATTTCAATACAAAAGAGTGTCCTCGCTAAAAAATACAAGGATAATGCAGTATTATTTGGGTGGGTCACCTTAGTCCTGGAATTTTCAATACAAAATCCGACTATCACTAAAAAGTCTGGAATTTTCTAAGTTAATTAAGGTGGGTCTCCATGGTCCTTAGAAGTTCAATATAAAAAGGCGGTCTTCAATAAAAAGTCAGGATTTCTCTGACTATAGTGAGAGGGTCACCTTAATCCTGTGATTTTCAATACAAAATTCAATTATCACTAAAAAGCATAGAATTTTCTGACTTTTAGTGAGGAGCTCTCGATGGATCCTGAGAATTTCAATACAAAAAGAGTCCTCACTAGAAAGCCAAGGATTTTTTTGATTATAGTGAGGGTGTCAATTTGGTACTGGGATTTTCAATACAAATATCAGTCTACACTAAAAAAGCATGAAGTTTTCCAAGTTCAATTAATGTGGGTCTCCTTGGTCCTGGGATTTTCAATACAAAATCCGACTATCACTAAAGAAGCCAAGGATAAGCCAGTATTATTTGGGTGGGTCTCCTTGGTCCTGAAAATTTCAATAGAAAAATATGGTCTTCAATAAAAAAGCCAGGATTTCTCTGACTATAGTGAGGGAGTCTCAATGGATCCCGAGAATTTCAATACAAAAAAGAGTCCTCGCTAAAAAGCCAAGGATTTTTCTGACTATAGTGAGAGGGTCTCCTTGGTCCTGGGATTTTCAATACAAATATCAGTCTACACTAACAAAGCGTGAAATGTTCCAAGTACAATTAAGGTGGGTCTCCTAAAGTAATCAATGGTCTAAAATTTTAAAGTTAAAGTAATATTTTTAAATTAAGTAAATTAAAGTAAAAATTTAAAAATAAAAGTAAAAAAAAACACATAAAATTTATTCATCAGGTATTTGCTTATAATAAGCTCTTCTTAATTCAGCAAGTAAAATATTTTTATATACTTGGCAAAATCTAAAAAGTCAACTAGATACTTACAACAATGTACTTCTGACAAACAGCTAATCACTAGATACCTAACAACTAGGTACTATCTAGGCACTATTTACAATCTGTTACCAACTACGGCTACTAAATAATTTTAACTACGTGCTAACAAATAAGTACCAAATACTTACAACATGCTACCATGTACTAACAACCAACAACAAGCAACCAACTAGGTATCAGATACATATATCAGATACTTTATAAGTAATTAAATGAAAAAAAATAATTAAAAGTAATAAAAATTGAAAAAATAAATTAATAATTTCACGTAATTGAGTTTTACCTGATTTACTAACTTACTCTCAAACAATCAGATACTTCCAACTAACTACTTTTTTATTTTGATTTTTTTAATTTTGTTTATTTTTATTTTGAAAAACTCAAATTTTTGTCAACGTACTCTAATAATTTTTTACCACTAATTTGATTTATTCATATTTATTTTTGGACATTAAGCATCAGTGATGATCTATCACTTAACTTACTCTCTAGTACGATCGTGATCTGCCGGCATTACTCATAAGGGATTGAAGGTGTATTGAAAGTTGGTCTCATCTAATGTTCAAAAACGTGTTTATCTCATCATAAGTACTGATCATCGAACTGTTTGTCAATTAGCTCATAACATTATTGACATATATGTAATTATCATTGTTATTGTCACATATATTTAATAAATGTATACTCATATATTTGTTTTTGTTGTTATTATTGATATAATTTTAAATAATAATTATGGTATACAAATTGACTAGCTATATTGTATGCATTATGAATATTAAAAATATATAAAACGTATAAACTGATAATAGAAATCAAAGACAACAATAATAATAAAAAAGGAAAATAAATAAATTTAAATAAAATAAATAATTAATAAAAACAAAATGAATTTAAATAAAAATAAACAATTACATGTAATTAAAAACTATTTAAGAAATAATAATTAAAGAAAGTAAATGATTAATAAAATTAAAATAATTAATATTAATAAAAGTAAAATCAATTAAATGAAAATAAATAATTAAAAGTAATAAAAATTAAAAAAAATTAATAATTTCACGTAATTGAGTTTTACCTGGTTTACATTTGAATTTTTTATACTTTTTTTTGTAACCCCAATAATTTTATTAAAATATTTACTATTATATTTTTATTCATAATTTTAAATTAAAATATATGTTAAAATTAATCATAGGAAAATGTTTTGGCAATAAAATTTTCAGTGGGGAGAGAATTGTGGAACTCATTAAAAATAATCAATTAATAATTAGTTAAAAAAATCACATTTATTTGTAATATTAAATATGATAATTTATTTTAACAATATATTTTTTAAAATTATTTTTAAAATTTTGCAATATTTAATTTTTGATATTTTAACTAATAGAATAGAGAATAATATAATTTTAATAGTTATATAATATAAGAAATATTAATGATATTTGAATGGAAGAAATTGATTACGAATGTGTGATTTGCTATTCACCAATGAGCATCGATATGACCATTGTTAGAAGCTATAACATTTAATTCTTCGGTCATCAAAATAAATTACTAAGACTATTAAATCCAAAATTATATTTCATTAAATCTGATTATATAAACAAATATTCTTGGGACATTTTCTAAATTTTAATTTCAACCAAATATCAACATACCATCGCATTCATACTTGAATTTCAATTTTATTAAAAATTATTTTATTTTAAAATTTCAATTATCATTTCAATTTTAATATCTTAAAATAATTTAAGTTTCAATTAAAACTTTACAAATTTTAATCATGAACTAATTTAATTTAGTATTTTAATTTTAACTCCTCACATCCCCCTTTTTAAAATGTTTGATCTTCTCAACATTTCTGACTACCATCTTTCCATTTTGATCTTTAAGTAAGTAGCTCCGTTCATGTATTTTCTTTATCACTTTGTACGGCCCTTCCCACCTTGCATCGTCTTTATTTCGAATTTCTTGTTTGATCAAGACCACATCTTCCATTTCAAAATCTCTCACTGTTTTGCTTATTTTTGGTTTTAGTGTTTTATCCTCTATTCTCTTTTCCATATCTTCTCTATTTATTTCTTTATTCGAGTACCATTTCATTCTGTCGATTTTCCTCCCAAATATAATCTCTGCTGGGCTTACTCCCGTTGTTTTTTGAACTGTTGCATTTAACGTATATTCTATTTCTGGCACTATATCAGCCCAGTTTTTCCTTCCTCCTTCATTCAATGACGCGTTAATATACTCTCTGATTGTTCTGAATTGTCTTTCAATAATACCATTCGTGTTATGGTGATATGGGCTTGAGAAAATTAATTCAATGCCAGCTGCCTTTGCTAGTTCTTTTATACTTCTTGCTTCAAAGTTCTTCCCACAATCTACATGAAGTTCTTTTGGAGCTCCAAACTTTAATATCCATTTATTTAATAACGTCTCACTAATTGTTTTTTCGTCTTGCTTGTTTATGGCCGTTAATGAGATGTATTTACTATAGTGGTCAATGATTCCGCAAATATATTTCTTTTTGTTGAACGTTTCTTTCAATGGCCCACATATATCCATATATATCTTCTCGAATGGTTCTGTACTCTTTATTGTTTGAGTTTCCTCCTTTGTCTTGGTTGTTATCGTTTTCATTTTCTGACATCTTTCGCAGTTCTCAATTACCTTTTTTACTTCCGTTGCTAAATTTTCCATGTCGCAGTTATTCTGGATATATTTTGTTACTTTCTGTGCACCTGCATGGCACAGCAATACGTGTACTTCTTTTATCATCCTCTGTCTATTATCTGACGGTATCCATATTTTACCTTGCTTAGTTAGTACCGTGTTGTTTTCCATTATGAACTTACAATCTTTATTTTCTAACTTATTCTTTATTTCTTGGACCTCCATATTGTCATTTTGCCACTTGTTATATCCGCCTTCTGCTGTTACTGTTAATATTCTGGTTTTAATTTTGCCGGTTTTTGCGTCTTCGTGTTCCATCATACACTGTACACATGTTCCGCATGTTTTCCTGGATAGCATATCCGCGTTTGTATGGCTTGTTCCTTTCCTGTATTCCATTTTAATATCCAGGCTGCTTAAATAGTTGATCCATGTCTGGAATTGAGCAGTTATTGGTTTCTTCGTTGTTACCATAAACGTAATAGCTTTATGGTCCGTTCTCAGTACGAATCTCTTACCATATAAGTAATGGTTGAAATGTTTACAAAAATAGTATATTGCCAATAATTCTTTTCTGGTAATGCAGTATCCTTTTTCGTGGCTGCTCATCGCATGTGAACCATATGCAATGACATGTTCATGTCCTTTTTCATCCTTTTGCGAAAGAACTGCTCCAATAGTATCGAAGCTCGCGTCTGTGTCTAATATAAATTCTTTTCTGAAATCTGGAAATACCAATACTGGGGCGGTTATCAATGCTTCTTTCATTTCCCTGAAAGCCTTTTCACACATCTCTGTCCATCTTATTTTCTCATTGTTTTTTCCGCATATGCTTTCTAGTGCCCTTGCCTTCTTTGCATAGTCTTTTATGAACCGTCGATAATAGTTACAGATACCCAGAAAGCTCCTCAGATTCTTCACACATTTTGGTTTTTGAAATGATTGTATTGCTTCTATCTTAGTATTATCTGTTTGTATGCCGTCTTTATTTATTATGTGTCCCAGAAACTTCACTTCTTTTCTAAATATTTGACATTTTTCGGGGTTCAATCTTAGTCCTGCTGTTGCGATCTTCCCTAGGACTTTTCCAAATATGTTATAATGGTCTTCTTCTGTCTTTGTGAATATTAGGATGTCGTCTAAATATACCATCACTCCATCTTTCCACAAATCTTTCAATACTTTCGTCATTAATTCTTGAAATGTTCCTGGTGCCGCTGCAATACCGAACGGCATCCTGTTAAAACAGAACTGTCCTTCTTTGTTGAGAATGCTGTTTTCTCTTGAGATTCTTTATCTAACTTCACTTGGTAATAAGCATTTCCCAAGTCGATTGAGCTAAAATATCTGGATCCGTGTAGGATGTCTAAAATTTCATCTACATTTGGCATTGGAAATGCTTGTCTTTCTGTTATCTTGTTTAATTGTCTGAAGTCTAGACAAAGCCTGATGTCTTTTTTCTCTTTCTTCCATACACAAACTAAAGGTGTGTTCCACGGTGAATTACACTTCCTAATTATTCCGTTGTTTTCTAGATTTTTTATTGCTTCCTCAATCTTGTTTTCCAAATTTATTGGCTGACGTCTCGGTTTAATCATTATTGGCTCTCCTTTCGTGATGATCTTATGTTTTATCAGATTGGTACACCCAATGTCCCATTTATCTGCCATAAAAACATTCTTGTTTGCCTGAAATATTTCTAGCAGTCTCTTATTTCCGGTAACTTTTAAAACGTCGATGGCATGACGTAATCTTTCTTCATCTGTTATAATCCGCCCAAATCTAGCTTCTATTTCGCAAATGAAATCACTACGTTTTCCATGTTCTTCTAGTATACATTTCAATTCTATACCAAATAACCTTTGTAGTTCTACTCCTCCAATAATTTCTGGTATTAAATTCTTTACTATAATGAATGCTACATTTCTTTCAATACTGCCCATTTTAACATTGATGTTTATTTTACCCATAGTTTCTAATCTACTGTTGTTTGCACATCTTAGCGATTCCCTTGTTTCTAATATTTCGATATTTTCTAATCGATCAATTACAGATTTAGCCATCACATTAATTCGCGCTCCTGTATCCAATAAACAATCTACTTTCCGCCCTTGGATATCCAGTGTTGTACTCGGTCTACCTTGCATTATATTATATGTTATTACTGGACTTTTTTGTTCTTCTACTGACAAAATATTCTGCTCTCTAGTATCTTCTACAATTTCATTAATACACACGTCTCCATTTTTCTTGAGGAATTTGTAAATTTTGTCTATAGTTCTTTCCTCGTGTTTTACTAATTCATTTACTTTACACTCCTCTTTAAATTTTTTCTGAATTTCCTTATCATTCGACTTTTTAATTTCTACACTACTATTATTATTAATATCACGTTCAAAAACACTACAATCTTTATCAATCATACAATCATCATACATACTTAAATTACACATACCGTTAGCATTCATTCTTTGGTTGAAATCAATATTACTTAGTAAATTGCTCCGATCAATGTCCCGTTTGACGGAGCGTGCTCGTTTGGGTCATTCTCCCTGTTATACTCGTCTGGCTGGCTTGACTGTTTTGTATTCATCATCTCATCATCAGACTCGATAGCTGCAATATCTTTTCTGTTATATTGCTGGTTTCCCCATTGTCTTTGATGTACGTTCCTTGATTGATACATATCTTCCCTTTGTTGATAGGTATTTCTTTGAATTCTTCCTCCTGACATCTTCCTTTGGTCTCGATCTCTTCCTTGATTTCGTCTTTCCATATTTGTGTAGCACTCTCTTTCTTTGTGTCCTCGTGCATTGCATCTATGACATTTGATTGTTGGGCATTCTCTTCGTATGTGACCTTCAACACCACATGCATAACATTGAAATCTTCTTTTTATATTACATTCTCTGCTACTGTGTCCCGGTTTTTGACACGTCCAGCATTCTATCACTTTAACTCTTGTCTCTGGTTTCCATTCGTTGATTTCTCTCTTCGTGGCTCCAACTTGTACTACATCTCTATAAGTTCTTCCCCCAGTTGTAGGTCGTATTGATCTCACCGTGTTTACTTTTTCAATAACCTTGTTAACTTTTTCTATCTTCTTTATAGTTTCTTTAATTTGTTCCGCCGTTTTGAGATCTTTCATTTCGATTTCTTTCCTGACTTCTTTATCTCTTACACAATGTGTCAATAAACATTTCTGAATTTCTTCCTCATTCCAAGTGTGTGAGGCCAATTTTTTAGTCATTTTTGATATTTTCTCTATAAATATTTCCGCTGATTCGTTACCTTGCTCGTAGTTCAAGGCTTCTCTTAAGTCATCAATCAATGACGTTGGTCGATGAAAAGCTGCTCTTAATTTCTGTTCAACGGTTTTACCTTCTGCGGTTTCATATTCTTCAATCAAAGTCCTGTCCAGAAGTGTAATAACTAGTACCATTTGGGTCTTCACTGGTGTCTTCGTTATTTCAAAGAACCTCTGACATTCTTTGATAAATAATTCGAGGTCATCTCCTCTGTGGAATTTTTCTGGAAGTAATCTTCCAATAAGCAGATCCGTTGGAATGGTCGCCATGTTAGAAGCTATAACATTTAATTCTTCGGTCATCAAAATAAATTACTAAGACTATTAAATCCAAAATTATATTTCATTAAATCTGATTATATAAACAAATATTCTTGGGAAATTTTCTAAATTTTAATTTCAACCAAATATCAACATACCATCGCATTCATACTTGAATTTCAATTTTATTAAAAATTATTTTATTTTAAAATTTCAATTATCATTTCAATTTTAATATCTTAAAATAATTTAAGTTTCAATTAAAACTTTACAAATTTTAATCATGAACTAATTTAATTTAGTATTTTAATTTTAACTCCTCACAACCATTATATTAGGAAATTGCAGGCATGTCTTTTGTAGAAGTTGTATACAAGAGTGGCTGGTTACTAATAAAACTTGTTCATTAGATAGAACGCAGATAAGATTTTTTTAAATAACTAATGGAACGATTGTTAACTTCATGGAGATTGATTCTTTTATAGATTTATCATATTGCATCAGGACAATAAATTCAAATCTTGAAGGTTTCTTAAACAGTTTCAAGCATAACATTGTCTTTACGGAATTTCAAACTCTGAATCAAAAAATGCCGGAATCAAAATTTCAAGAAGCCATTGCAAATTTCTACAAATGCGCAGACTTTAAATATAATTTCACTCATCAATTTTGGCCATACATCGAAAAAATCTCCAATAAAATCACCGAATACAATTTATCTGATAGAGGAATTCATCGTTTGCTAGTTTACGAATTTCAGATGAATCTCGGATATATGAAGGCTATGAAAAAGTATAATTATTCCACGTTAAATTTGGTCAATAAATGCATCAAGCAATATCAAAATAAAACAATCAACCGAGAACAATTTCTAAATAATTTACAAAACATGTTTGATAAACAAATCAAGTCCGATCAACACCACTATTATCATAATAATTTATTTATATGGATAAGTAAACAACTTTTCATTTACTTCAACAATTTGCTATCTTTTTACTCGAATCTGCAAATTGACTGTAGCAAAACAGAATTCTCGTTATCTGAGAACTCAAAAACAAATAAAGAAGTAAAAGACAAGATTAAAGAAATAGAAAGCATGATATTGGAAAGCACTGATGATGAAGTCGGTATGTACATTTTTAAAGACAACTTGGAGTATATTATTGGTTTGCTCGAAACTTTCATAGAATCAGCACGGAATGTTTTCAACAAATATGTTGGGTTATTGAGTTGGTGAAAATTTTAAATGTTACTCTGACTCCAAGCGCGTCTTTATATAATTCGCAAATAACACTTGACAACAGAAATCTTTATTGATAATCACAAATAAACATTCACTTGACACTGACAATAAATTCAACCTCTGCTCGGTGACTATACAATGCTTATTGCAACACTCGGTGAGGAATAGCACTTGTGTATAACACCGGATTAAAAGATCACAAATTACTGATTGGTTTCTAAACTGGGTTTTGAGCTGGTTGTTTTCTTTGACTTTCTTCACAACTTTATTCAAATAATCAATAACTTCTTTTCGTTTTATTATTCAACTAATTCTTTTCTTCAATTCTTCTCCAATAATTATTTTCCACAATTATTTCCTTTACAATTATTTTTGACAATCGTTTGTCCAACAACGTTTCGTCCAACGTCTTATTTTCTCCAATAATTTTATCTCTCAAATCGTCTCTCAAATTATCTCTCAAATCGTTTTCCAAATAGTTTTCAATTTCGCGTCACTTTGTCTCTAATTTTTCTTCTAATTTTGTTGTTCTTTCATGTTCACCGGTTTTCCCTTATATAGTTCGCTTCTCTTGTGGCACTCCAGATAATCAAGTGTTTTTCCATTTTCCTTCTCCTGCTTTTCCCGACTGTCCCATTTTATATCTGACAGCTGTCAAGTTGTTTTCCCTTTTCCTTTTTTGTTTGACAGCCTTCTCCCATCAATTCTATTATCACCGGCAAGCTGTCGAGATAAGGATATTGTTGTTTTCCTTTTTCCCAGATTTCAAAATTCCTTTTCCTTTCTGTACTAATTAATTAGTAATGACCTTGATTTTTGTTTTCCTGTTTGATAACTTTGTTTCCTTTCTCTTTCTCATTTTTAATTTCTTTTCACTTCCGTTTTCTTTTCATAGTTTCTATAGATCGTCCCGTTTGTCATGGCGATCTTCCCCCAGGTAATTTTATTTATTTCTTTATAAGTTTTTATTTAGGTATCCTCAACAAATATATAGATAGAAAGTGTTCATCAATTGAGTGGGAAATAATTGTTCTTGACATCTCTTATTTTAATATAAGCTTAGGAGACTCAATGAAATACTTTACGATTATCTTGTCAAAATATAGCCATCCTCATCTCAATTCCTGGTTTGACGAAACTTTAAATATAATAAAAAGTATAATAAGTATAATAATTCTATTCCAGGACTATATTAAATGCTTACATAGGAAAGACGTAACTGAAAACACCAAGACGTTAAAAATAAAATGCCTAAAAGAATTAAAGTCGATTTAAAATTCTTGTAAAAACATTAAAAGAAGTAATGAAATTTTGAAAATTGAAAATCTAGTGGAAAAATTTCGTAGAATTTTGCTTAATTTTGGTAAAACCTTCCCTTCGATAATAAAATGTTTATCTTAATAACATACATTACTGAAAATCACATGATAAAATCTTATTGATAAATATATTATTTTCAATAATAATTTTTAAGTTCATAAAACCGAGAGAAATTTTATTTAATAATATTTAATGTGACAAACAGAAATTCGAATTCATATAAATATTTAATATCCTGATATAAAATCTCACATACCCCAAATAAAAAACACTATAATAAAAATATGAACACTTTTTCGTACAGTGCTAACACATAGTTAACTAGTCATCGGTATGTTATTACTTTGCTGCAATATTTTCATAATCTTGTTACAATTTTCTTAAATATTTTACAACTTTTGAAATTTTTCCAAAATATGTTATTACTTTGTTGTAATTTAATGAAATGTTTCATAATTTTGTGGTAATTTAGTGTAAATTATTTATTAAATTGCTGCCATTCACCGAAATAATTTCCCACTTTATTGCAACTTAATGAATACTTTATAACATTATTGTAATTTATTGAAAGATTTCGCTATATTGTTTTGATTTATTGTAATATTTTTATTAATTTTGTAACCATTAACTGAAATAATTTATTATTTTACAATAATTGGTGAATGAATATAGTTTAAAATGCTGTAATAGAAGATTATTTAATGATGTAATGAATTTTACAGTTTTGATATTACTCATATGCAATAAGGATGCGATATCAATGCATGATTTTCATTGGTTGGTATGTGCTTAACCTCTATGACTTGTATGTATTGAATAATATTAATTTGTGCGTGGTTTAATATATGTATACGGATGTGAGTAATTTATTGTATTAACATCTATTACACTAAGGTCTGTGTGTTATTTGTTGGTTCTAAATAATTTCATACCCTTACTCGATTTATTGATAACTAAAACATGTTGGTTTTTAAATATTTCAATAAAGATGAATGAATGAAAAAGATGTATATTTGTTTAAAAAGATGTGTAAATTCAAAAATGGTGTACTAAAAATGAAATTTCAGAATTTTGATTACATCATAGTCTCATTCTATAGAAAATTTAATTTCAAGTATATTGATAGAAAAATTTCTTATAAAAAATTAAAATTTATGACGTAATCAACGCTTTAAATAAAATTAAAATTATGATATAATCGATAATTAAAACAAAAAATATTATTATATAATCAATGATTTAAAAATTTTAACATAATCGACAATTTAAACAAATTAAAATATTACGCAATCAATGATTAAAAATTAAATTATTATGTAATCAAAGGTTAACACAAAAAAATAAAATATTACGTAACCAACGATTTAAACAAAATTAAAATTATTACGTCATTGATAATTAAAACAAAAATTTAAATTTAAAAAAATGTAGGGGGTGGTATTTTAAAAATGTTTAAAAAAAGTAGGGGGGGTCTTTTTAAAAAAAATTTCTGGACATCACATGGATCTGGACCCCACATAACTATCTACTAATATGTTGTGGCTCTTTGTAATACAGGGAAAATCTGTATTTGGCTCTCGAGGACCTCATGCGTACCCACTCCTGCTATAAACCAAAAATGCCAATTGTTATTTATCATTAAATGTAAATACATTTTTATTATTAAATCAGTTAATCATTAATTATTAATGAGATCATAGTATTCATATAGCTAGTAGTCTTAGTTGCCTGTGCTTACATAACGAGAAAAGAAATCAATTATTTTTTCCTTGTATTGTTTTGTCTTCAAATGACGCTTAAAGTTGGATGGTTACATGTTGTCATTTAATTGAGTTTCATAGAGAATAGCACATAATGGATCAGGTTTTCCTTNAGGTTTTCCTTCATTTTCATTCCCAAAAAAACCAAATTTTAAATAATTCTAATAATTATATAATTCAAATTTTAAAAAAAGTTGAGTCGGCCGATTTCGTTTTTGTCGCGTCTGTGTGCGCGTTATTGTTAAACTTCTATGTCATATTGGTGTGCGCACACAGACGCGAGGAATGGGTAATTTTTATTTTCATGTAAATTGATTTTTTATTGTTTTCTGGAATTAGAATTAGTTCTTGGTTGTTTAAAAAGAGTTTTAGAGTGATTTGTTAAAAATTTTGAAATTGGAATCATCAAAAGGAAATGGAACATTGGTATTTGAACGGATCACTTACTGGTCATGATGGACCTGTTACACAGATTGCAAACAACCCAATCTATCCAAACAATCTTATTTCTGCTTCAAATGATGGTCAATTTGCATTGTCTGGATCATGAGACGGAACTTTAATGTTTTGGAATTTATCTGAAGGAAGACAGTTATGCACTTTAGAAAGATAATTTCAATGATATTATTAATGAACTAATCTTCTCACCAAACATATATTGGCTATGTGCTGCAACTGGATCGTCTATCCAGACTTGGGAATTGGAAAATAAAGTTTCGGTTGGAGAATTGAAAGCTTTTCAGGATGAAATCTATGACTCAGGTCTAATTTTCTTTAAAATGTCGTTTAATTGTTCTGTTTCCCACGAAATTCCTGAAGTTCCAGTTCTTAATAGATAATCAGGACATATTTATGAAAAAAGTTTAATTGAAAAACACTTAACGACAACTGATCTAGATCCTGTTGTTGGAATAGTTTTCTATAGATGATTTTATTGAAATTAAAGTACCAATGCATATGGAATCGAAACCACCAAGCTTCACATCCATTCTGGCTTTATGGAAAGCTGAAGTTATTGATAATAAATCAAAACCAACTGCGGAAGTCACTTGCTTATCATGATCAGAAGATGGCTATTCAGCTCATGTTTTGTGGACTCATAAACAATTGATTAACAAAATTATATACATGATTATTTCTTTTGACTTAAATCATACTGTGGAAGCCACTTGCTTATCATGGTCTTATCATGTTTTGTGGACTAATAAACAAATGATGATGTTTTGTGTTCACTCAATTCAACACTTATTGGGATTGGAGATTTATTCCTCAACATATTTAATGATTTTAAAGATTTCGGCAATATTTCTTAATATGTTGAATTGCTTATGATTTCATAACAAAAAGCTTTAAATAAAAATAATTCTTTGCGTATCCCTAAAGGTAGGCTTACCGCACTTTGGAAAACACTGAATTGGCCGAATGATGATATGCATTTGAATACACTGTTATTATGATGAATATTCAATAAATTTTTTATTAATTTTGCTTTGAACGATTTTTTTCTGTTAGAGTGTATAACCTTTAGTGCACAGCTCTTTATTATTAAAATAAAAACCAATTTAAGCAATATAAATTGAAGGGTCGAATATCTCTACAAACTCATGGACGACTCAAAGTGGGTTTCTGGTTGACAATACATTATACATGACAGGTATAAAGAATAAAAATAACTTGAGAAATTCCACAAACTTTATTTAAGAAATTTTGTTAATATTTATAGTACAAGGTGTACCAACACCAACGCAATCAGCAATAGCTTATTGGGAAATAATAAACAGTGACATAAGTTGAGGAGTCAGACAATCAAAAATAATCAATCACACATATTCATTCATAATAAAGAGTAGAGGTTAGGGAAATCAAATATCTCATTATAATTGCATAATTATAATCACATTGGGTGAAGTTTGATGAGTTTGAAAGGTTCTTTGATGTGTATTTTCAGGCAGTGAATGAATAATGATTACCTGTGTTAATAATCAAGTTGGAAAGCTACCTCACTACATTTGTAACTAGCACGACAAGGGAGAAATTTTGACATGGTGGCTTGTGAGATGCACAAATCCTCCTAAAACAGTGGTGGCCAACCCAAATCAATCGAAAGGCCAAATTTTCGGAAAAATACTATCACGGGCCACAATAAATTCATTTAAATAAATATAACTCGTTTTTACGATTCAAGTAAACTTAGAATCAATTTTTTAAATTAAAAACATGCTTAATTCGAATATGAATTCTAAAAAAGACAATTATTGATTTGATGTTTAAAATTGTGTCCGGGCCACATCAAAACGCTTCGCGGGCTACCGGCTGGCCATGGCTGTCCTAAAACTATCAGTTCCAAGAAGATGCTTAAGTATTCACACCCCAATCTAACACAGGACCAAAATTGTTCGTAACTAATACGTCACGGTTGAACGTAATTTTGCATGGTTTGGTGACCACAAAAACAATCGACAATTTGTTTAACCATACTGGATTAACGCTGTTTTTTATCCTCTTCAATATATTCGACATGGATTTCTTTCCTTTTAATAACTAACAAGTTGCCAAACAAGATTAAAATAGTTTATAAAAATGAAATATTAGCACATTCTATAAGAAAAATGAAAACCTTAAAATTCAATAGTTTATTTCATACTTATAAATAATAAGTTATATAGTTGACCTACATTTTGCAAAACGTGTTACACAGCAACGACATTAAACATTGTATTTTAAAAGATTTCTTTTAATTATTTTATTTTATTGAACTAACTTGATTTTCTAAATTCTAAATTTTTAGGTATCGAAAAAGTAGAATGTCAAAAATTTTGAAATTTGCTAAAGAAAAAGATGCATCAGTAATTTATCAATTTGTAAAATTATTAGCAAAGACTCACGGTAAAGATGGTGTGTCGTTTGCAATGTCCGAGAATCTATTTATAGATGGTTTTAGAAAACGATACTTTAATGTTCATTTATTCAAAGAAAATGAGCATGAAATCAATGGTATACTTCTTCACATGAAGGAATATTCAATAAAATTAAACGGGTTTGGAACTTATTTAGATGATTTTTATTTGGACCCCACACTTCGTGGTAAAGGCTTAGGGAAGAGAATGCTGTCAGAATTGTGCGATAACTTACTGAAAGATGGTCAACAATTTATAAAAGTTGTTTTTAATAAAAATCTTGATTTGGACAATTTTTATAATCATTTGGGATTTGTGAATCAAACGGATAAATGTTCCATGAATTTGTATGAAGGGATTTGCCAAGATTTGGACTCAATTTTAAAATTTAAGGACACTAATAAAAATGATCTAAGTTTTACAAAGATTCAAAGCGATAACTTATTTCCTATTTACGAAATTAATGTCAGACAAAAATCGACAGAATTTAAGTTTTGTTGCCAATTCTTTTTTAATTCTTGGCTTGGCTTTGGATTATTATTTTCGGATTTTGACGGTAAAACTGACATTGTGCGGTTATCGGATTTTAAAAGCACAGTAGAGTATTTGTTAAATGAAGTTGGATGGAATAAAAACGTCATAAAAACATTATGGTGGCAAGTTTTAGACGATCAAAAGGAATTAGGCAAATGCATTTTATCTTGTGAGGCTGAAAATCTTCATTGTGAAGGATGGAAAGTATCAATTCTCAATCAAAAGGGAATGGAGAAATTAGCCGGTATGTTGAACTGATTTCATATGGTAATGGTTTTTCATGAAACATTTTAATAACTTGTAAAGCTTTAATGAAATTTGATAAACTTTTCAATGTTTTTAAACAACTTTTGTTTTACAATTTTAATTAAATAAAATGACTTGGCTTTACGCTTGAACTATTGTTATCGTTATGGTAATTTGAATTAATAAATTTTGCAATCTTATTATTATCAACTGGCAGGATTAGTTAGTATTTGATTAGTTGCCATATTAAAATTTTGTAAAAGATATTGTTCTTTTTATTTATTTGAATCAATAAATTTTTGTAAGCATAATATTATCAGCTGGCAATGTTAGTATAATTGATTGGTTGCCATATTAATTTATTGTGGAGATATTACAGATTTTCATTTATTTATTTGAATCAATAAATTTGGTTTTTGAATTTTATATTATCAGCTTGCAATGTTAGTATAATTGATTGGTTGCCATATTAATTTATTGTGGATTTATTTGAATGAATAAATTATACAACTTCATTGTAAGCATATTGTTAATGGTTGACACTGTTACGTAAGGTTTTAATGTATTATATAATGATTTATAAACTTTTCTGAGACTTAATAAAGTTTCTTATAAATTTGTTAATGTTAAATTCACTTTATTCATTTTTCACATATTAAGTTTTAAGTTGATAGTTTTCATGATCGATGCAGAAATCCGATGACCACGCTAAACATTTTTGGAAGAAGACCTTAGTGATTAGTAGAATTACTTCATATAACATTCGCTAGCGCTGGGGTAAAAACAACTGGTTCCTTTTCTTCATTGATAAGCGTCTCAAACTATTCGCAAACCCTTCAATAGAAGATTCCTACTCGTCTTATTATAATCTAGGTAATAATATCCTTACTACTATCCTTGACCTACAACAAATTGTCATGCCCATTGACTTTACTCCAACAAATTCAATACCCTCGCTGCAATAATCCAGATGAATCAGCCTTCTTTGTGTGCCACATTATTGAATTTCTAATTATAAATAAAAAAATAACATAATTAACCTAAATACACCTAATTCCAGATGTTAAAAGTCTACACCAAACACCACTGAGATACATTCTCTATAGTGGTGGTTGGCGTGTAAAGCAATTCACTCACCAATTGACTGTATTTACCAATTAATCATCATCAATTTACTGAATTGCTTACAATATTGAATGTTTTTTGGAAATTTATTTTAGCCATTTAAATTTTAAGTAAAGTTTAAGTCTTGAATTTTGATCCATATAGATATGAGATCATTATTCAAGTTCTTAAATTTTACTTTTAGTCAACATTAATTATAAATTATTTTTAATTAATTTTCAGGGGTTTTTGATATTTTATAACAAGTATTTTGGAATATTTTCGAAAAAATGTGAGTTAGATATGTTTTTAATTATAATTAAATAAATGAATTACCAAAAATATGTACTTTTCTAAAACATTTTGGGAAAAATCCCTGAATAATAAAAATAAAATAATTTTTGTAATTTTTTTTTCTGAGCTCAATATGAGGAAAGCAAATCTGGATTGAAAAGACATTGAACAAAATTCATCTGCTCTTGAAATTTCATTAAAAATATATTTTTAAAAATTTTCGGCAATCTTTTTTTATCCAAAAATTGTCTTAAAATAGAATTATTATAGAAACGTATCTCATCGTTACATTTCTACCAATCAAAAGTTTGTATGTGCTTTTTAATATGTGTTGCGTTTGTGTGCAGTTTTTAATTTTTCTTCCATTTTTCAGATTTCTATAGTACACCAAACACCACAGAGAACCGTTTCCTATAATATAACAAAAAATCAATAATCTTACATTATAGAAACATACATACTTACTTTGATTTCACGTTGATGTTCTCATTTCTAGCTCAGTGAGATACATCTTATACTAGCTATTATTTCATTTCTATTTGACTAGGAAAATAGCATTTGCCCAGGCAAAAGCTATTTGGCTAAATCTTTGTTGGGCAAATAATTCTAATGTTATTAATTTCGAGGTTATAAAGATATGAAGAAAAAAATTGAAATTATTTTTTGTAAATGTTTAAAGTTGCAGTGGTTTTAGTTACCGAGGAACAATATATTTAAATAAATAATACATTAATGGTTATTTCAATTTTTCAATTAGGCATTTGCCTAGCCAAATGTTAATACATGAATGAATATCTAAAGCTAAATGAAATATACCTAATTACCATTTGCCTACGACATATATACTATACTAATGTTTATTTGATATAGCTATTTGATATATAGGATAGAAACGACATGAATAAGCCAGAACCAGTAAAGGGTTTATCAACAAAGTTACAACGACCATTTAAAGGACCACTGAAACTAATCTAAAACAGAGTGGTATAGAATAGAAATGACATAAGAATTGCTAACGGTTATCAGATCAGGAAGGAGGGTTACTCGAGAAGTGTTCAAAAGTACACTCACTTATCCATCCGCTCTCAACCTCGATATACTGTACCAACACGTGCATCGAGTGCAGTCTCACTGGGTATATCTGACGGGAATTATTAGTCGTATCGGTAAGTGAAGCAAATAGTTACCCTGGAAACCGTAAACAAGTCTTTCAAGCTCGTATTAAAATGACAATGATACCAACAATGGAACCTTTCCTAGAAGAGCGGTAATTTAAGTGATAAATATTCTTTTGTCCGCTTTGAAGAGTGTTAATAGTGATAATAGCAACAAATAATCATAATACGGATAATTTGAACGTTTCTGAATGTTCCTGATCACTGAGTTACCTTTTAACCTAGCCGGCAAAGTGGCATAGAATTACAATTAGAAATCATAATATATATCCAATACAAAGCTATTTTTTAAACTTTTATATTTTGTTACAAAAATTCATTGAAAAAAAGAATACAACTTCCGAAAAAAATATTAAATATTTAGATCAAGATTTTATATCGTAATTATGAAACTTTGTTATTTTATTAAATAAAAAAAAGTTCCCTCTGACCCCTCGTGTTCTTTAAATCAAAACAATAACGACCCAACGTATATTGAAATAAACAAATTCACAATCTTTTCTCACCACTTTGCAATTAAAAATCAAAGTTACGTTTGACCGATTCTCCGCTCGGCTTTGATGCTTTGATAAAGATAATATTCACCTTTTATTCTCTTAGGTTCTCCTGACCAACGTTTTCCTTTTGTTTCTTTGATTTGATCCTTTTCGCTGTTTTTATTCTTATTCTCTCTTCTTTTTCCCTAATCTCCTAAATTCATTTTTTTACCTTTTCCTAAGCTCGGTTTCTTCTTACCTTACCTGAGGCAAAATTCCGATTTGCTCTGATTTTCCCTTTCTTTATATACTCCTCGAAATCGGGATGACAAATGGTTATTGCCGAACCAATCTCTCACTTGACATTTGCTCCTACGTATTTGCTTCGGCTGTCACCTATAATGGTCCAACGAATCCAGATAATTAATGGCCCTACGGTCTTCCTACTCGCGCTGTCTTCTCCTTACTCTTTTCCCATTAATCATTGTGTCAAGCTAATGGGCCCAAATCTTCCTTCTGTTTGCTTTTCTTCTTGTTTACCCAGCTCGGGTTTCCTTTATCTCTCGGGTTCTCCATTGGCTCGGGTTTCCCATAAGCTCGGGTTTTCCATTAGCCAATTAATTAATTAATTAACGTTTTCTGTTTTCATACCTTTGTATGCTTTTCGACCCTTCCTAACTATTTTCTGATAAATCCCTAACCATCATCTTGTTGACCATTAGCTAATCTATACCTGTCCCGTTTTCCCAATTCGATTTCGATGATTTTACAATTTATTGATTTTTCTCGGATTTCCGGATTCTTGCCTTTCGTAATTGCTTTTCGCATTTTCTAATACCGCTTCCATCATACTTTCCTTTACTATCGATTCTGTGCATGATCCCGCTTTTATTTGTCTTTTTTCTTCACTTACTTTTTATTTAAATTATTAACCTACATTTCATTTCAATTTATTTTAATTTACGGACCTCAACAGTAGGATTGAGATGCTGACATATAGAATGGCATATAGAATAGAAACGACATGAATAAGCCAGAACCAGTAAAGGGTTTACCAACAAAGTTACAACGACCATTTAAAGGACCATGTATAGTATGTGATACAACTGAAACTAATCTAAAACATAGAGTGGTATAGAATAGAAATGACATAAGAATTGCTAACGGCTATCAGATCAGGAAGGAGGGTTACTCGAGAAGTGTTCAAAAGTACACTCACTTATCCATCCGCTCTCAACCTCGATATACTGTACCAACACGTGCATCGAGTGCAGTCTCACTGGGTATATCTGACGGGAATTATTAGTCGTATCGGTAAGTGAAGCAAATAGTTACCCTGGAAACCGTAAACAAGTCTTTCAAGCTCGTATTAAAATGACAATGATACCAACAATGGAACCTTTCCTAGAAGAGCGGTAATTTAAGTGATAAATATTCTTTTGTCCGCTTTGAAGAGTGTTAATAGTGATAATAGCAACAAATAATCATAATACGGATAATTTGAACGTTTCTGAATGTTCCTGATCACTGAGTTACCTTTTAACCTAGCCGGCAAAGTGGCATAGAATTACAATTAGAAATCATAATATATATCCAATACAAAGCTATTTTTTAAACTTTTATATTTTGTTACAAAAATTCATTGAAAAAAAGAATACAACTTCCGAAAAAAATATTAAATATTTAGATCAAGATTTTATATCGTAATTATGAAACTTTGTTATTTTATTAAATAAAAAAAAATTTACATTATCATATTTAAAATATCAGTTATATAGTTTGACGTAATATTTTAGAAATATGTGACCTATATTAATTCTAAATAGAATTTATTTATTCGAAATAGAACAAAATTTATTCTAATAGAATTTTATATTTCTACTTAGAACAAAATGTAGGTCAATAGAATTCTAATCGAATATTCTAGAATCTATTACTTTATTATAAATTCGTTTTAGCCCAGTGGTTCCCAACCTATTTTGGCCTAGGGTCACTTTGTTTAGGTGGAGGACACGAAGGGCCAAAATTTTTAAAACAACAAAAAACGGCGAAGAAGAAACCTTATTGTGAGTTAATACCCTAGATGAAAAAAACCAAGATACTTTTTTTATATGACATAATTTACAATAATATTTTACAATTGGCAAATTCCTGATTAGTAACTTTAGTTTAGTAAATTAATTTACAGAGATAAATATTGGTTTTTAACTTTTATAAAGAAATTGTGGATTAAATAGAACACCAATAAAGTCCAGAGATAGTGATTTTCGAAATAAATCATTATCATAGTTAAAATATATTTATAATTTCAATAAAAATATTCACAGGCATTTGGATTTAATGTGAATTTTGTGGCAGAATACTAGAAGCCAGTTTTTCAATGTCAGGTTGAAGTTTAGTTGTTGCCAGAATCATAAGTCCATTCAAGTTCGAATCAGTAAGGCGTGAACGATTCTTGCTTTTAATCAATTTCATTGCAGAAAATGACTGCTCGTATCTGTATGTGCTACCAAAACGACAAACATAACGTTGTGCAAAAGATCGCATATGTTCAAAGTCACTCTCTGGGAGCAGGTTCCAAAATGATATCATATCATCTGCAGTTGGAATAACCGGAAGCTCGGCGAATCGACTTTTCAAAACTGAGTTACACTTCAGATCTATAATTTCAAGTTGCAAATTCTCATCTAGGTAGTTGATCCTTTTGTCTGTAAAGTTGAAAGGATTGGTAAAAAGAGCCACATTGTCAGACTGATCTGCAAATTCACTGAATCGTGACTGAAAAGCTGTCAAAAGTTCGACAACCATACACCTATATTTGTCTTCATCAAAGTCATTACCTGTCATCCTTTCTTTCATGTGTTGAAAATTGTCCAATTTTTTTTGGATAACTGATTGGCAAATAATTGTAATTTCATTTTGAAAGAAGCAATACAGTTACACAGATTTGCAAACAGATTGTTACTTGCTTGCAACTTCAAATTTAGATTGTTGAGATGCCCTGTAATGTCCACCAAGAATGCTAAATCATTCAGCCATTCATTATTTGAAAGATATTCACGTTCTATAGGCAACTCATTAATTTCCGCCAAAAATTCCAAAATACTTCCTTTTAAATCCCAGAATCACGACAGAACTTTACCTTTTGACAACCATCTGACCTCACAGTGCAGAAGAAGTTCACCATATTCAGCATCTAATTCTGAAATAAACTGTCTAAATTCTCGCCTATGCAATGATTTTGCACGGATTTTGTTCACACACTTCACTACTACATCCATAACGTGCTTCATATTCATGGATTTCCCTGGTGAATAATGCAGTGATATTTTAAAAGTGGACGAGCAAGAAATTTTTCGAGCAAAGACAAACATCCTACATGTCTGCCTGTTAGAGCTGGTGCACCATCTGTGCCAATGCTATCCAACCTTTTCCAATCCAATTTATTTTTTTCTGCGCATGATTTTAAAACCTCAAACAAATCTGTGCCTTTGGTTGTCCATTGTATGGACTCAAGTTCAAGCAGCTCTTCGATAACCTCGAAAGTATTACTCACCGCGCGAATAAAAATTGTTACCTGTGCGGTATCGCTAATGTCAGTTGACTCGTCCATTGCAAGTGAGAAAAACTTGCAGTTTGATGCGTGAAATGCAATTTGCTCACTAACGTTATTAGCAAGTTCCTCAACCCGTCTTGTCATTGTATTGTTCGATAGTGGAATATCTTTAAACTTGGCTTCAATGTTTTTTTCTCCTAGCATTCTGGCGGCTATTTCAAGAACTGGCTTCACAATCTCTTCTCCATCAGTAAAGGGTTTCTTCTTCTTTGCCAAAAGAAGTGCCACTTCATACGATGCAATTACCCAGTGGCGTACCGTGAGGTTCTTGCGCCTGGGGGCAACTGAGAAATATTTAATTTAATTTTTTTAAAGAATATTAATGACGAATAACGAAACAGGTTTAACAGATTTTAATAAAAAATATATAAATCTCTTAGATCTTAAGAATAATTTATTACTTAATTTTTGTTCCAAAGCGGCTTCCCTAATTTTGCGCCCCCTAATTTTGGCGCCCGGGGACAAAAGTCCCCCCCCCCCTCCCCCCTAGTTACGCCACTGCAATTACCATACTTTTGTTTTGCTGTAGTATAGCAGTAAATAAGGATTGTTGGACATTCATTCCTTTCTCCTTCTTGGCGATAAATTCCCTTCGTAAATCAGAGGCCATTGGATATTTATCGACCAAATCTGCATGGCTACTGTTGAAATGTCTTTCCATATTATATTTCTTTACAACTGAAACGCTAAATCCACAAACCAAGCAGACCGGCCTTCCGTTACGACCAAGAGCAAACATATACCTCTCTTTCCACTCGTCATTAAATTCACGACATGCTAAGTTTTTATTTTGTTCAAATTTTCTTTTATCCATGATTTTAAATTCCGAGCTCGTTTTTTAACCAAATTAGATAATTAAAAGAATTTATAAAAAATATCAGAAGATTGAAATAAAATCAGATTATTGATGAAAACCAAGCAAAATTAATCGATACACAGTTCTTTTATTATTAAATTGGCATCTGGTTTTATCATGGTTTTATCATGGTTTTAAACGAAGTTCAAGACAAACTTTTCCCAAAGAAGGTGTGAATGTGAATTTTTTCTTAGTTTTCTTTGTTGAGGAGAGGGCCACTTTTATATGCCCGGCGGGCCACTTCTGGCCCGCGGGCCACGGGTTGGGAACCATTGATCTAGTGATTTTCACTAACAAATTTTAAGTGTCATTTCAAAATTGGAATTTTACACGGATGAATTACAATAATGAATTTTATTTTATAATTATATTTTAAACAAATAGAAATGTTTATTTCCTAAATTAAGTTGTAACAACAGCCGAGTGATATCCTTTGTTATGGGAATAAACGCCTTTTGCAATTCATTCCACCCACATATTACATGACACCACCCATTTGCCTTCACCTCACATTTTAGGTACTGCCTCAAAAAAAATTATTCTCTATGATAAACCAAATCGAGAAAACTCAACATTGTATTCTGTTGATAACTGATATTGTTGAAGTTGTAAAATTTAATTATCGTAAAAGGTCATAATTTCTAGGAAAATGAAACAGTTAAAAAGATTTAATTAAAAATCGAATGACGAAATTATAGAAAATCAATAGAATGTTGAGGTCTCGTTAATAGAAGGCCCCAACCTTACTGGTTCTTATTTATAAGAAAATAACAAAGATAAAACTGTTTTAAAATGTTTATTTAAAATAAAAAATTTACCAAATTAAATATACAATTTTCTTTCAAATTCAAAGTTCGATTCTTTAGATAATGCGTGCAATTATGTAATTGTGTGACTGTTGTGTTATTCCGTGTTGCGTCCGAATTTTAGACTTTTCTGTACACCCGTTTCCACAATATAAGAGTTTCTATAATCTAAAAAAAAAATCGATAAAATTATATTATAGCAACACACAAACTTACCTGTGTGCAAAAATTTAATGTTCCGAATGTAGAAAGTTTTATTATAGGAATTGAGAAAGTGACAGAAAAATAATTTTACATACAAACACAGGACACATAATATAAAATACACGCAAATTTAATATAGCTTTTTTTGTTCCGAAAGTAGAGAGTCATTAACATACTGTTAACATATCATTAATTTAAAATTATTAAAATTCATGGCTGAAAAAAATTTGGATTTTGAATCTGACAACTCAACTTTGAGTTTTCGAGAAAATGACGACAAAACATCGTAAGATCTATTTATAAAATATTTTTGAAGTTAATATTTCTTTAGATTTTCAGATATTTCTTTGGAGACATTTCCATTTTGCGAAGGTGAAGATCTGACAATGTAAGAATTTTTTTATTTAATTACAAATAATTAAAATATTTTACAGCATATCAGATATTTCTAGTCAAACGCCTTTGTGTGAAGATATTCAACAAGTTCCATCGACATCTTTGGAATTGAAGAAAAAAATTCGAAAATCGTAAATTTTAATAACTAAAAAAAAATAATATTTTCAAAGAATTTCAGAAAATGACAAAATCCGTCTCATCAATGCATATGAAAATGGAGAAAATTATAAAGATTTTGGAAGATTACTGGGAATCTCCAAAAAATCGATTGGAACCATTATTTTTTAAAAAAATAAATGTTTTTGGTGATTATTTTATTTCTTTTTAGTTAAAAATATATATAACTTACATTTTATTGAAATAATTCCAAATTCATAACATATCATAAAATACCTAAAAAAGCACCTGAAATTTAATTATCAATATATTATAAATATATTATAAATGCTGATTACAAGTAATATTTAAGAGCTTGAATAATGATCTCATAATTATATGAAATCAAAATTCAAGCCTTAAAATATACTTAAATTTAAAAAACTTACTTCTAAAACCATAAATAAAATTGAATTGAGAATGAAAAAATGAAATAAACATTCTCATAAATGGTGAGTCATCGATTGATGAACACACCAACATGCATTATAGAGACTTTTAACATGTGGAAACGGGTGTAGTGTCCGTCTAAGTTTAAAATCTAATAAGGATTTACCATTTTAGATTATGTAAAAAGCGGTTTTATTTTTCGGTGAAGAATAGTGGTTTTAAGTCGCTATTTATACAAATTTTTGAACAGCTGTTATTGTAAAAAAATAATTTATTATTTTATTTTCACATGTTACTTATTAAGAAGTTTTTTAAGAATACTTATAAATTAAAAGAAATATATGCCACTTATCAAAGATTTAATAACCCGCTTTTCACAATCCACCCTATTTTCAACTATTGACCTCTCGAAAGCCTACCATCAGTTTCCAGTACATATCGATAATGTTCCCAAAACCCCTGTAACCACACCATTTGGAAATTTCGAATACATTTCAATCCTTTCGACCTAAGGAATGCAGCTCAGCCTTTACAACAAATAGAACAAAAACATGGTTCTTATTATTTTATGTAAGATGATATAGCCAGATAAGTCTTGTATCCCTTACAGTCGGGTCAAGATGCACATCTATATCGAGATAAGCTGTAGCATGGACTCCTATATTATGATATAGAGTCCATGGCTGTAGGCATTAGTAGCATGCATGTACCCGATTGTATTTGAGCAGACCGGGTGATGGGCCTACGATCGTTGGCATCGTTGGCGCAGCATATAATTATATCTGGAAACTTGAAACTTTCTTCAGTCAACTGAATACTACCACAATTTATATCTGTATATATGGTTATAGGAGATAAATAACTTGACATATTGTATTTATACAAGGAATCCAATATTTATCCCACATGTGCTACTAAATCATTGCATTATAACATTCTTCTAGCCTCGCTCTCTTGAGATTATCTAACCGGTGTAGTAGAATGTTACTTTCTTTTCACCGCATTCATTCATGCTTTGCTAGATTAGAGATTTTTTTACATATTTTGTGTGGCCGTTGGAGGGTCTATAAGACTAAAATTCGAATATAAGTTAAATATGACCGTTACACAAAATTACATAATAGTATATTATAATTATTTTTAAAAACATTAATATCAATAATATTATTATTAACACTAATATTAACAATAATTAACATTTACTATTAAACCATGAAAAAATTTGAATCTGGCGCACAAAAACGCCAAAAGAAACGTCTTTTTGAAAAGGCGGCAGAACTGCAACGTGGCGGAATCGATAAGTTTGTTAAAAGATCTGAAACTTATAGTGAATCCGTTGAAATAAAATTAGCTGATACTGAGAAATTACTACAAAGTTCATCTGCAACAGATGTTTCGCCGCAAGAAAACGATTTTAATGAAATAACTTCTTCATCAGAACAACTAAATATCATCCAGCCCGAATCAATCGTAAATACGCTAACTTTGTTTGACACTGCTAAACATGATATTATTTCTGTAACTGATCCAGCCTTGTGGGATGTACTGGATAGTAATCTTGTGAATTATTGGCTCCACGCTGGGCCCAATGCGTGTGCAAACCGTGATGGAGTTTATGCAAATTCGTTAAGGAAATATGCCAATTGTAACAGAAAACTGAACGATTCAGCATTTTATTCACAATCTCACAATGGAGAAAAAATTCAAAGGCATTGGCTTTTGTATTCGCCATCATCTGGATGCGTTTTTTGTTTTGTATGTAAACTGTTTTCGATAAACAGTTCGTCTGCTCTTGCGACTACAGGATTTGACAGCTGGAGTACCATAAATCGACTTGAACAACACGAAAAATCAGCTGATCACAGATACGCTCTAACCACTTATGCAACGCGTATATCCAATGTTCAGACTTTGGACAAATCAATTTGGGAGCACGCTGATAAGCAAAGAAATTATTGGAGAGAAGTCTTAAAGAGAGTTGTTATCACTCGCGTGGATTATCACTCAGAGGATCTTCAGAAACCTTTGGAAGTGCAGATAATAGAAACTTTTTGGGTTGTTTGGAGTACTTAGCCGAATATGATTCATTTATTGCGGGACATATTGACACATATGGAAATGCTGGACGTGGCATCACATCATACCTATCATCCACCACTTATGAAGAATTTGTGGGTCTAATGGCCAGAAAAGTCACCAAAGCTATTATTGATGAATTAAAAAGGACAAAGTACTTTTCCTTCAGTGTTGATTCTACGCCTGATATATCATACACAGATCAATTAACTTTCACGGTTCGCTATGTGAAAAGTAATGGCCAACCTGTTGAACGTTTTCTAAAATTTGTTCAAATTTCGTCACACACCGGTCTTCATCTCTTCGATACAATTGTTGAAACTTTTCGCGATCTTGATATTGATTTAAATGACTGCAGAGGTCAGACATACGACAATGCCAGCAATATGTCTGGACAATATTCTGGTGTACAGGCACGTATAATTGAAATCATAAAAACGGCGTCCTATATTCCTTGTATGGCACACTCACTGAATCTGTCTGGGGTTGCAGCTGTTGACGCTTGCACTGAGGCAGTTGCATTTTTCGGATTTGTTCAGAAAATTTATGTTTTCTTGTCTGATTCGACATATAGATGGAATCTTGTCAAAGATGCTGTCAGCCGAAAGGTAATCGGAACGGATAAGTCAAAGTCTGCACTACTTCCAAAACGGTTGAGTGACACGCGGTGGTCTGCTCATGCTGTTGCACTACGAAGTATGTATCAGCACTATAAAACCTACCAATCTGTTTTGCAAGAAATTGGCAGCAACAGTTTGCAAAAGAAAGAAACGAGATCAGAAGCAACAAATTTAGCGAATGTCATGGATAAGTTGGAAACAGTGTTCTTGGTGTGTTTTTGGAATACCATTCTGGAACGCATAAATGATATAAGCCAGCTGTTGCAATCAGAAAAAATGGATCTGTGCACTGCAGTAGGACTACTGAAGTCATTATCGGAATTTCTAGCATCTCAGAGGAATAAGTTTGAATTTTATCGAGATAGCGCGGCAGAATTGTGCTCTGAAAAGAAATTCAAAACAAGACGCGCACGTCAACCAAAACGCAGAGCGGACGATAGCAAAGAGTCAGCTGTTGTTTTAACGGGTGAAGAGAAGTTCAAAGTTGATACCTATTATGTTATAATTGATTCACTTGTTACCGATCTTAACCGTAGAATTGCAGCATATAAAGCAATCGACGATCGTTGTTATTTTTTATATGCGGATGATGAAAACAGCACTGCAACAAGGGAATCTTTGAAATTGTTTGTGGAATTCTACTCTGATGATGTCACTGATGAACTCTGTGATGAGTGGATTCAGTGGAGAACTTTTCTAAAAGAAATGCGATCATTACCGACAAAGAAAACACCACTTGAAATGTTGAAACTTTTGAATGAATTGAATCTTCAGACAGGATTTGCAAATGTGTATGTCGCTTTGCGCATTTATCTAACTTTG